>WNYA01000413.1:38407-122261 GCA_019512145.1 Engystomops pustulosus
GACTTCCAGGGATCTCTGTAGTAATACTGTTTCAATCCGAATAAAGCTCTTCACAAGCTCAAGCAGCGGCTCTATTAATACATATCCAGGTGATAACAGGCCGGCAGCGACACCTCCGAACTGCTGAAACCTCACTTGAATGTTAACACAATGGAAGAACAAGTTGGTTTATAGAGAAATATTACAAATCAATAACTAATTTGAGGCTCTTTTATGTTTCACCCTGAGTATTTTTTATTCCCCTACTTTATGATTTCTATGCTGTTCATTACTACAGAGCGCAACTTCACACAATTTCTCACAATTCTCTTATAGAGGTGTATGGAAACGGTGCGCACCCCAGGCAGCAGACCCCGCCCCCAGTGCACTCAGGAGCTCATTTACATAAAGATCATTAAGAAACTGTAAAGGTCTGTTTGAAGACCTGATGAAGTATCCTATACAATGGCCAGTTTAACTTACAGGTGAATGGAACGCTGATTTGTTTCCCCGAGGGCAACAAATGTCTAATAATAATGGAGAATGTGTATTTATGATTTTGTATAGTTTAGTTCACACAAGTAGACCTGCTTTTTACGTATAGCTAATTATCTATTATACTATTTTATAATCTTAATCCTCCTTGATTTCATTGACTACCTTGGTGCCCCACTTACCTTGACTACCCTGGAGCCTCCACCTACCTTGACTACCTTGGAGCCTCCTCCTACCTCATTTAGAGGCACCTGCCTTTGAGGGTTCACTCCATCAAGCTTTTCTTTGACGTGCCTTGCGCCGCCACCTCCTACCTCTTTGGAGGCCTTTAACCTGTGGAGTCTCCACCTACTCATTGTGATAGCCTTTAAGCATTTTGAGTCCTCACCTACCTCAATTGACTAGATTTTGGGCTTTCCCACCAAGTTTCCATTAAGAGTTCCTACCTTGAATCCCTACGGCTCGACCCTCTTTTTGAGCCTACTTTGGAGACCCCACTCACCTCATTGATTACCTTGGAGGCCCCATCTACCTTGACTACCTTGAAGCCTCCACCTACCTTGACTACCTTGGTGCCCCCACCTACCTTGACTACCCTGGAGCCTCCCCCTACCTCATTAGAGCCCTGCCTTCGAGGTCCCACTCAAGTCATTGACTACCCTGCAGCCCCCACGTACCTCTTTGGAGCCTTACCTTGGAGTCCTCACCTACCTGATTGACTACTTTGGAGCCCCCACCTAGTTCATTGGGAGCCCTATCTTGAATACCACTTCCACCTTGCCTCTTTTGGAGGAGCCCCCTACTTTGGGAGACACCCACCACCTCATTACCAAACTGGTGGAACACCCCAACCTACCTTGGTGCCCACCACCTACTTGTACTACCTCTGGAGGCCCTCTTCTAAACCTCATAGAACATTAATAGCCCTTCCTTGGAGATCCACAGAGTCAATCTTGACAACCTTGAGGCCCCCCACCTACCTCTTTGGAGGGGGGCCTTATATTTTTTGGAGTTCTCCACCTAGCTTGATTGACTACCTGTAGGTACCTTGAGTCCTCACCTACGCTCTTGAGCCACACCTAGTTCATTGAAGCCCTACCGTGAATCCCTCACCTACCTCTTTGGAGCCCTACTTTGGAGATATCACTCACCTCATTGACTACATTGGTGCCCCCACCAAAATACCTTGCTACCTTCGGAAGCCTTCCTCCTACACCCAATTAGATGCCCCTTAGCCTTTGGAGGGTTTCCACTCAAACCATTGACTTGCCTGCAGCATCCCCATCATTAACCATCTTTTGAGAACAAGCCTTACCTTGAAGTCCTATCCTCACCGTCACTCGATGACTATTTTGGAAGCCCCCCCCTGTAGGTTGAATAACGAGCCCTACCTCCCTTGAATCCCTCACTAACCTCTTTGGAGCCCTATTTGGAGACCCCACTCACCTCATTGACTACCTTGGATCCCCCACCTACATGACTACCGTGGTGCCACCACCTACCTTGACTACCCTGGAGCCTCTTTCTACCGCATTAGAGCCCTTCCTTGGACATCCCAGTCAAATAATTGACTAGCTTGCAGCCCCAACCTACCTCTTTGGAGCCTTACCTTGGAGTCTCCACCTAGCTTTATTGACTACCTTGGAGTCCTCACCTACCTCATTGACTACTTTGGAACCCCCACCTAGTTCATTGAAGCCCTACCTTGAATCCCTCACCTACCTCTTTGGAGCCCTACTTTGGAGACCCCACTCACCTCATTGACTACCTTGGAGGCCCCATTACCTTGACTACATTGGAGCCCCGACCTACCTTGACTGCCTTGGAGCCCCCCACCTACCATATATATTTTATAATGCTATTGTCCTTCTATGTGCTCCAGGGCCCCAGTGCTCAATTACCTTTTTCCACATGGGGACATATAAAATACTCTATTACTTCAAAGATGAGGGGGGACACACGTACAGATGTTCTGATACATGTCCTTTGCCCTCTTTATTGCACATGGAGGCTACCAGGACTCATTGACCATTGGTAGCATAGCCTCCATCCCCCAAAATAAAGGGAGATTTGGTTTTAATTGTGCCCTTTCCTTTGAGGACATGTTGGCAACTTACTCTACTTTCCAGGGCCACCACTTTCCCAGGTTTGTCCTTCACTTATACCGAACCATCACAAGGTTTTCTGGTGATTTAGACTTTTTACATCAAACATCAAGATTTCGGAACTTTGGCCAAAACGAAGATTACCCTCCTCCCGTTTTTGCGTTTTGGCCCTTCTTACTATATCTGAAGGCAAACAACTTCATAAAAATTAATTTAAAATCAGGCCAGGAAAAGTAGATGATTTGGGTTTATGCCGACGCCTTGGACTGGTGACATCCAACTTCTTGACAGATGGACACATGGGGACAGAGCCAGAAAGAACAAAACTCAGACTGATCAGATGCTTCTCACAGACAGATGGAGAGACATACGGCCCCGAGACTAACAAAAGTGTACAGAACACACTGCCACGAGCCACGTAATCCTGACATAAGGCGCTGAGAAGTATCTATATCCACAGAATGGAGACCAAGAAATTGCATCAAATATTCCATATTATTACAGTATTATTTTTTAAAATTATTTGTATTCTTTTTGCAATTTTTTTCATTTTATTAAATATAAATGTTTTAAAAGGGTTCTGAATATTTTGAAATTATTATTATTATGATTATTATTATTATTATTGCTGTTACTTCTGTTATTTTTGTGCCTTTTTAATTTTCTTTGTCATTGTGATTAATAATAATAATGTATAATAATAATGTATAATAATAATGGTAATAATAATAATGTGTAATATATTATTAACACACTATTGTTGTTGTTATTATTATTATTATTATCATTGCTGTTACTTTTGTTATTTTTGTGCCTTTTTAATTTTCTTTATAATTATTAATAATAATGTATAATAAAAATAATAATGTGTTCATATATTATTAACACACCATTGTTGTTATTGTTATTATTATTATGTAATTTTTTTGCCTTATTGTTACATAAATACCATTTTTTGTAATGTTAGTAGCATATCATTTTTGCACACTATTACTATTACAACTTGAATTATTTTATAATGATAATTAAACAGTTAAAACTCAATAAGCGGAACAAAAATCATTAAAAATAATAATTAATTTTTAAAAAAAAAGAATTAATTGAGCACTAGCAGGAATGTAAGTGTTTTGCTTCCATCATATACTATTAGGGATTGGTAATGTCTTGCGGTGAATCACAGTCTGATCCTATATCTAGTAGTTAGAGCCTCTGTTTGGTGTTATATAAGATTTATCCATAATCCCATCATGGACCCTCTACTTTTCCATTACCAACCAGAAAGTACAAAGTGCCATAAAACTGAGCAACCTCAATAGTGGATTTTACTAAGGGCGGTTTGGGCGGCCGCCCGGGGCCCGGGACTTCCAAGTTTAATCCTTCTTTGTAGAGAGAGCGACTGCCTGCCCTGAAATCCTCCTACATGTATGTCATCTCTCAACACACAAATATACAAGAGCAGTCCCAGGACCTTTGATCTGCACTTCCAAAAGTTCCTTGGGCTGCAGAAATGAAAGAAGGGCAGAAGGGACCCCCCTCCTTTCCCACCTTGTTCTGGTACCATAAGTAAATGTTCAACCATGAACAAAGACTTGGGAGGGGGGTTACAATTTTCATACCGGCCAGAGCCCATGGCAGTCATCACCTGTCCAAAGGCTCCATGTAGGGACACCCCTTTCTGATGAGGAGAATGGCGACTCCCAGTTGACCATTTACTCTTATATTTCTAAGAAGAATAAAAGAGCAACAGCACAGTACAGGAATATTGAGTAAGATTGTCCAGAATGAATTTTGCTTCGGGAATATAAGTATTAACTAAAACGGAAGTGTCAGGAGCCGGGATAGAATCCGGATAATAATAACTCATAAAATATTTATTAAATTGCTATTATATTTAAATGAAATGTAACAATAAATGATTATGTTACAATGATATCATTTAAAATAAAATAGTGTTACAAATAAATAAATGAAAGAACAAGAAAATATGATATAATAATCGTAATAATAATAATAAAAATTAAAATAATAATAATAATAATTAAAATAATAATAATAAACATAATAATTCAAATAATAATAATATTAATAATAGCAATAAAACTATTATTATTATCAATAACATAACACATATTATTCATAATAATAACACTAATAATTAGCATAATAATAATAATAATAAAAATAACAATAATAAAAATTAAAATAATAATAATAATTAAAATAATCATTAAAATAATAATAATAATAATAATTGTAATAATATCGATAATATTCATATTCTACAGTAATGATAATATATGTCCTATTTCCTCCTGCGTCCTGTGATCTTGCGGATTCCTGGGGATTCGGATGTCTTACATTCCTTCCCATGCATTTGGCCATAATTGCAGCCATTAGCAGCGATTTCCGCAGAATCTTCCTTCCTCGCTCCTCTCAGCGTTTTGCATTATTTTATGATCTCGCATGAGGTCCCTGCGATGGCATTTCTAAGGCTGACACCTCTGGGTCTTGTCACTGACCCCTCTCAGGCCCGGAGAGAAGATGTTGTGACGGAGCGATGACAGGTGTCACAATCTGAACTGTTACATTGTCATTTGTTATCCTAAGGCGACGCGCCAACACGGAAAAGACACAGCGGTGGGCGAGATTCCGAGTCTTTGGTCGGGGGGGGGGGGGGGGCTACATAGTTTCCTAAATACTGACATTTAGAGATAATTAAGCGGCGTGTAATGACTCCGGAGGATACAATGTTCTTCTCGGCATTCCAGGGCGATTGTGAGATCATCCATGTAAGTGATGGGTGCGGGACTGTACTTACAGTATGTGCTCCTCCAGGCTACTGGGAGTAGTAGTTACATCATCCGCAATTATCAGACTACGCGGCGTCTACTTAATACATGGAGCAGGGACACAGCTGACAACAATGGGATTGTAGTGGATCCAATGGGCCACTTGGGTCAGATAAGGAAACGGGTCTGGGTCTTTGTTGTGGATGATGTGTCTAGTGTTGCCTGAGGGTCACGACATAAAATCACCTTGCATTGACCTCTAGGGCATAGACCCGAGTAACCTCCAAATTGTACTGTCTGTTGCCAGATTCTGGGTCCCATTATTTGGATACAGCCTGTACCCATTGTAGGATGCACTGGTACCAGTCTGATCCGGGTCATCAATATCAGATGAGTGAAGGCTAGGGATGAGCAGATCCTTTTAGGTACGGGTTTGCAGAATTGGGCAGAACCGATCGTCAAAGTTCGGTTCCAGTCGTTGTATCCAAACCTGAATGCTCACCCCTCCAGTAAGACCCACAATCGGTGCCAGCGTTTAGATACCGAACCTAACACCAAACTCAAACACTCACCCCCTTCAGTAACACCCACAGTCGGCGCTAGAATTTAAATACCCAACCTGATAACAGACCCGAATGCTCACCCCCTCCAGTAACATCCGGAACCAGTGCCATCATTTAGACAACGATCCTTAGGATTGCCGCTCCTATCATGTCATTGGGGAGCAATGTTCCTTCGAAAAATGGCAACATGCACAAGACAGTGTAATTTAAACACCCAGAAAGGGGAAGGGGGGGTGAGCCCAAAGAACTGACCCGAATCGGCAGTGTTCGGGTCAGTGTTGCGGGTTTAGCTCCTCTCATCCCTAGTGAACCCTCAACACACCTATGAGCTGTCTGAAGAGGCTACAGCACTTAGATGAGCACTAATCACAGCGCCATACATTGTATAGTGGCTGTGATTGGTATTGCAGCTCAACCCTATTTACTTGGATACGACCAAGATGCAACCAGACCATATGGGAAGTATAAGCGGTGCTTACCAGAGTATAACTCAGTTGTTGGACCAATGTGGAATAATATTGATGACCTATCCTAAGGTCCTAAGGATCATTTCTTCTTTTTTTATAAAGTTTTGTGTATACAGCTCCTATGCAGAGGGGTCACATAATATAACAAAGCCTATGCAGAGTGGTCCTGCAGTCTTCTCCTGCAGGGGGGGGATCCAGAAGGAGTAGAAAAACGTACGACTACAGTGTCAGACTACGCATGAGTAGAGGGAGGGGTTTGCAGTAGAAACAATGAATTAACAGATAATCAATTTATTAAACAATTAAAAGAACCCACACCCTGGATCTAATTTTTAGAGGTTACTTTTTCAATTAAAGCTGCAACCCTATTGGTTGGAGGTTCTTCCTCTCTTTGCCTCTTGTATGATGTATACACTGGGTTGTCACTATAAGATCATCACCTATGTAGCAAAAGCATAAAACACAAGTCAAAAGATGACAGATTGTCTCATTCATAGTAGATAGGAGCAGCTGTGCCGTACGAGGGGCTCCTGGGGCAGTCGGAGAGGGGGAGTCAGAGAGGAAACACGTTCTGTCATCTTCCTGCTCCCTACTAGGACCCCCAAACTATCAACTCAAATATATTGATTAACAATATTACCATACAATACATAGGTGGGGCATTTGGGGAGGGGGGTGGGGGGTTGGGCACACACCGTCAGTTGCCTTAGGCCCCCCCTTCTGTGCTGTAGGTTAATGTACCCTCTGGTAATGCACAGGCTGAGCCCCCCTTAAGCCCACCATGTCAGCAGTAGGGACTCGCACTGTATATATCATCTCATATTTCCCTCCATGAGCTGACGCCAGCGTTTCCCACAGTTTCCTGTAATTTAGCACCAGCAATGTCCCCGCTATAATAATGGGGTGTCCTATATCAGGTGCCCCCTAAATATACAGTACACCCCCCCATACACATAGACGGCCCTGTCACTGCACATCACTCACGAAGACACAAAGTAGCGGTGGCCCCTGGGCTCCATAGGGTTAATCCCTAATCTTTTTTTTTCCTTACATTTGATTGAACGTTGCGGTTCCTGTGATTATCGTGGAACGCCAGAGCAGTTCCTGTGGTATTTGCTCATAAATGAATTTGGCAGCGGCTCAGGGTTCAGTCAAAGCTGCAGTGTTTGCTCTATGTGTCCTAAAATGCACTGTCACCTTACGAGAGGCGGATGGGCCGGGCACCAACACACAAGGCCAAGTTACTGCGCACAAATTAAAGGGGAACTCTTTTTGCTTCCCTGATTTGGGTTAAGATTAAAGAAACAAAATACAGCTAAAAAGATGGCTGCTTTTCATGTGAACAGCGCCCCCCTGTGCATGCAGGCTGTGTAGGGTATTGCAGCCGGATATCATTTTTTGGTATATTTCTGATCTGTGATACCAAATAGAAGCCAAAAATCATTTTGGAGTAAAAAAAATTCATTTTTTTCAACACAGAAAGTAATCCCCCCAAATACCTGAAAATTGTATCACAGAAGAAAGAATACTATATGGCAGAATATAAGGCTGCAAAACACTTTAACCATACTTTTGTGTGTGTTATAAGTAGCAGCAGGACTGTTATATAAAGATAATGTATTACAGGATTGTAGATTTTTTCAAATACACTGAAGGCATGCCCTCACACTGCTGTGCTCTGTGCTCTCTGCAGCTACTGTTATGTAATGTCTTTGGAGATATATGTAATCATTACTTTGTGTATGTTGTTGGTAGTAGCACGATTGGGAAATATGGATTTACTATCCAGGATTGTAGTGTCTCCAAGTTCACTGGGGGGGTGTCCTCACACTGCTGTGGCCTTAGCTCTCTTCAGAAATTGTTATGTATTGTCCCTGGAAAGATGTGTTATCATACGTTTAAATTTGTTGTTAGTAGCAGCATTACTGTGATATATCAATTTATACTCCAGGATTGTAGCTTCTGGGGGTAGTCCTCACACTGCTGTTCTTGCACTTGAAGAAGCCACAACCCTGGAATATAATTCCATTTTTCAGGTGCACTGGAGATGTGTTCTCACACTGTTGTGCTCTGTACTCTCTGCACTGGTATTCTCCATACAACCTGGTGTAATATTCAACCACAAGCCTGCTGCAGCTTTTATTCAAAGCAGAGGTGAGGGGTTAAGGATCAGCTCATTGCTGAGAGTACAGAGCACAACAGTGTGAGGACATGCACTTGGAGAACCATGTCATGTTAAAGAAACTAAAATCCTGTAATTTAAATCACAGTCCTGCTGCTCCTCACAACATACACAAAGTTATCATTACACATTTCCCCAGGGACATTAACGAACAATGCCTGCAGAGAGCACAGAGCACAGCAGTGTTAGGACACACCCGCAGGACACTTGCAAAAGCCACAATCCTAGATTAAAAATCCAAAATTTAAGCTTGTTTTGTGTGACGGAGTTCGATCGCCAGTGTCAACAATCTGAACTTTTACATTGTCAATTTGTTATATCTATCACAAATAGCGCCCGTCAACAACGTAAAAGACAACCTGCTGGATGGATCAATGATTATTCCGAGATGCTTATGGTCTGGTGTGGGGTGGGAGGGGTGCTACATAGTTTTTCCTAAAATTACTGACATTTGAGATAATTAGAACCGCGTGCACGTGTAATACTCCGGATGATACAATGTTCTTACCTCAACAGGGTCTTCCTTCCAGGGCGATTGTGAGATCATGCCCTTGTAAGTGATGGGTGCGGGACATTTATTACAGTCAATGTTGTCTCCTCCTAGGCTCTTCTTGGGATGTATGTAGTTACATCTTAATTCCCTTGTGCTTTCATCTTTCCGCTAATTTATTCAGACTACGCGGCGCGTCTACTTAATACCGTTACAGCGCATGGACACAGCTGACAACCAATGGGTTGTAGTGGATCCAATGTGCCACTTTGGGTCATGATAAGCTACACGTACACCACAACAGTTTTTGGATACCTCCGCGAAATCCAGTATTCAATCATCAATAATTAATCAATGATCTTAAAGGAGGTTTTCTGGCTGTCTGTCCGTGCTCTTGACTCTTTGCGTTGTCGTGATTGATTTGTTGCGTCCTTCCGGCCATTGATATTGCCTTTTTTGTCCAGCCTGGGATGTCCTATTAGGTCCTCTGTTTTTCACAACTCTCATTTAACAAATTTGACCCTTTTCTTTGCGCAATGACTGACCAGCCTTGCGCTAGCGGTATACATCATGTCCACCCTTATGCGGAGTAACCTTCCAAATGGTGTGTGTCATCTGTTGCTGTTTTCGCTCCCTAGATTTTTTTCCTCTGATTTAGTGTGTTGGGGGTGATCCTCTCATAATTCCTCTTGGCGCGTATACCACAACGCTTTGTTGCCTCTCCCTTGTTTTAAAGGATTGCTCACTGGCCGTACCTCGTGATTACAGTCTGATCCGGGTCAGTCCAGTCCTACGATGATGAAGGACTAGGGATGAGCAGATCCTTTTAGGTACGGGTTTGGTATTTTGGCAGAACCGATCGTCAAAGTTCGGTTCCAGTCGTGTATCCAAACCTGAATGCTACCCCTCCAGTAAGACCCACAATCGGTTGCCAGTTTAGTATACCGAACCTAACACCAAACTCAACACTCACCCCCTTCAGTAACACCACGGTCGCGCCAGAATTTAAATACCCAACCTGATAACAGACCCGAATGCTCACCCCCTCCAGTAACATCCGGAACCAGTGCCATCATTATAGACAACGATCCTTAGGATTGCGCGTCCTATCATTCATTGGGGAGCAATTCCTTCAAAATGGCAACATGCACAAGGACAGTGTAATTTAAACACCAGAAAGGGGAAGGGGGGTGAGCCCAAAGAACTGACCCGATTCGGCAGTGTTCGGGTCAGTGTGCGGGTTTAGATCTCTCATCCCTAGTGAACCTCAACACACCTATGAGCTGTTGAGAGGTTACAGCACTTAGATGACACTAAGCACGCACCATACATTGTATAGTGGCTGTGATTGGTATTACAGCTCAGCCATTTTACTTGGATACGACCAAATGCAACCAGACCATATGGGAAGTATAAGCGGTGCGTACCAGAGTATATATTCCCAGAGTTATTGGACCAATGTGGAATAATATTGATGACCTATCCTAAGGTCCCAAGGATCATTTCTTCTTTTTAATACCCCTTTCGAGCTTCTAACGTTTTGTGTATACAGCTCCTACGCAGAGGGGTCACAGAATATAACAAAGCCTATGCAGAGTGGTCCTGCAGTCTTCTCCTGCAGGGGATTATCTAGAAGGAGTAGAAAAATGTACGACTACAGTGTCAGACTACGCATGAGTAGAGGGAGGGGTTTGCAGTAGAACAATGAAGGACAGATAATCATTTTAAAAAACCCACACCTAGCTTTAATTTTTAGAGGTTACATTTCAATTAAAGCTGCAACCCCATTGGTGGAGGTTCTTCCTCTCTTTGCTTCTTGTATGATGCATACACTGGGTTGTCACTATAAGATCGTCACCTATGTAGCAAAAGCGTAAAACACAAGTCAAAAGATGACAATTTCTATTCATAGTAGATAGGAGCAGCTGTGCCGTACGAGGGGCTCCTGGGGTGGAGGGGGAGTCGAGAGGAAACACGTTCTGTCATCTTCCTGCTCCCTACTAGGACCCCCAAACTATCAACTTCAATATATTGATTAACAATATTATCATACAATACATAGGTGGGGCATTTGGGGAGGGGGGGGTGGGCACACATCGTTAGTGGACTTAGGCCCCCCCCCTTCTGTGCTGTAGGTTAATGTACCCTCTGGTAATGCACAGGCTGAGCCCCCCTTAAGCCCACCATGTCAGCATGGGACCGCACTGTATATATCATCTCATCTTTTCCCTCATGAGCTGACGCCAGCGTTTCCCACAGTTTCCTTGTAATTTAGCACCAGCAATGTCCCCGCTATAATAATGGGGTGTCCTATATCAGGTGCCCCCTAAATATACAGTACACCCCCCCATACACATAGACGGGCCCTGTCACTGCACATCACTCATGAGACACAAAGTAGCGGTGGCCCACGGCTCCATAGGGTAATCCCTAATCTTTTTTTTCCTTACATTGATTTGAACGTTGGGTTCGCTGTGATTATCGTGGAACGCCAGAGCAGTTTCCTGTTGTATTTGCTCATTAAATGAATTGCAGCGGCTCAGGGTTCAGTCAAGCTGCAGTGTTTTGCTCTATGTGTCCTAAAATGCCTGTCACCTTACGAGGGCGGGTGGGCCGAGGCACCAACACACAAGGCCATATTACTGCGCACAAAATTAAAGGGGAACCTCTTTGCTTCACTGATTTGAGGCTTAACATATAAACGGGAACCTAAATACAGCTAAAAGATGTAAACAAGCGCCCCCCGGTGCATGCAGAGCGTGGGTAGGGGTTATTGCAGCCGAACCTACATTTTTTAGAATATTTCTGAATAGGAACCCAAAGTATAATTATTGGAGTAAAAAATTCATTTTTTTGTTAAACACATCGAAGAGTAACTCCCCCCAACACCTGTAATTTGTATTCAAAGATAATACGATATGGCAGAGCCATAATCATAACCATACGTTTGTGTCTGTTTAATTAGCAGCAGGACTGTGATATGATTGATAATGTTTTACAAAGGATGTAGATTTTCCAAGACACTGGGGCATCCCTCACACGCTGTCCGCTGTGCTCTCTGCACCTTGATGTGTAATCCTTTGGAGAGATGTGTTATCCATTTACTTGTGTAGGTTGGTTGTAAGTAGCAGGATTGGACAAACAATGGATTTACATTCTCATCCAGGATTGTAGATTTTCCAATTACACTCAGAAGTCAATATCCCTCACACTGCTTGTGCTCTGTGGCTCACTGCAAGTCCACTGTATTGTAATGTCTTTGCGATATTGTGTAAATCATTACTTTGTGTAATGTTTTGGTAGTAGCACACATTGGAAAAATTATGGATTTTCACCAGATTGATGGTCCCTCCAAGTGCACTGGGGTGTGGTCCTCACACTGTTTTGTGCCCTTGCTCTCTTCAGACATGGTTATGTAATTGTCCCTGGAAAAATTTGTTTTTGTACATTTGTGTTTTGTTTGTTAGTAGTCAAGCAGGACTGTGTGATGAATCAATTTTATAACTACCAGGATATTGTAGCTTCTTGGGGGTGAGTCCTCACACTGATGTTCCTTTACCACCTAATGTCAGTTCAAAGAATGCAGTAGAAATTTGTTACAAAACCACAGTGGGCTTTGGAGTAGCTCGTTGCTGAGGCTTAGAGCACAGCAAAGTGTTGAGGACACGCCACCAGTGCACTTGAGAAGCCACAATCTGGGAATATAAATACACTTTTTCAAGTGCCTGAATAATGTGTTCTCACACTGTTTGTGCTCTGTACTCTCTGCACGGTATTTGTTCCATACACCATGGTGTATTATTATTTCACAGATCCCCTGCTGCAGCTTTTCTCTTCAATATCAAGAAGGGGTGGGGTGGGAGTGGGGTTTGGGATTCAGCTCATGCGAGAGTACAAGCCACAACAGTGTTAGGACATGCACTTGGAGAGCTTGCAATTACAATCCTTGAATCTTAAAAATCACAGTCCTGCTGCTCCTCACAAATCACACAAAGTTAGCAGTACACACTCCCCAGGACAAGACGAAACAATGCCTGCAGAGATCAGAGCACAGAGCAGTGTTAGGACACACCCGCAGGACACTTGCAAAAGCCACAATCCTAGATAAATCCAAAATTCACAGTCTGCTACTACTATAACATACAGAAAGGTTTGATTAACATCTCTCCAGGACAATACCTACACGTGGTGCAGTCTACATGTGACACCTGCTGACAGGTTCCACTTTACATGATTTTTGACCCATTTTTACTAACTTTTCATCATGTCACTTTTTTTCCCACAAACACGGGAAGGGCTCCGGCGCTGATCTAGACTTGTTTATGTTACTGATAAATGAAGAAAAGCTCCTTTCATGGAGAAGTGTGTGAAGTGTGAGGTTCTGGGGTGAGTTTACTATCTTTATTGTTTTGTTGTTTCTACCCCTTATGGACTTAAGAAATTATCTCGGGAACCGGATTCAGGTGTAATTACTATAAAAGTTAAATGGCGGCTTTTGTCACCAGGAATCAATGGCCGTTGCGGCTTAAGCCGCGCCGGGACCTTCCCATCCACAAAGGGGCGACTATTCATAGGGATCCAGTGACATCACCGGCGGCTTAATCCGCTCGATGGGAGTTACTCACTCTGCGGCGCGCACAAGACATTCCTGGGGCGGTTCTCTATTTGGGTATGATTTTGGTCTAGGCCTTACACCTCTGTTTCTTCACACTGGAACAAACTCCAAAAAATCCCTATATTAACTCTATATTAGTCATTGCCCGCCCCTGCATCCATGGAATAGGCACCGTGCAATGCCACAGGTCACCTCTAGAGGCCACCGGAGCGAAAACAGTATCCACCAGTGATCGACCAATCATAAGGGATTAGAGAAGCTTCACCCTCGATGATTGGCGAGGTCGGATTTGTTCTATGATGTAGTATATCCTACATCTACAAGTATCATACGGAAATATTGGTTCTTCTATGCAATCTATATGGAAGTCCACGGCAGTGTAATAGAATAATGATTGGGCATAGTTGATTTTAACATGCCCTGATCCTTATCGCACAAACCCAATCTTTTTCTCTTTTAACCATAGTCACATCCCATGCACACACCTATCAAACATTGGGGCACATTTACTAAAGGGTCCGCTGACGCATTTCGTCGGGTTTCCTGAATTTTTCCGTTTTTGCTTGATTGCCCCGGGTTTTTTGGTTACGATCAGATTGTGGTACATCGGCGCCGGCTTTCATGCGACACAATCGGGGGGGGCGTGGCGTTCGGACAACCCGACTGATTCGGACAAACTCGGAATTTAAAAATCAAATTGTGTGCAGATCCGCACTCACATGCCCGGAAGAAGAGGGGAACTCAGTGGGGAAGCGACACATGCAGGAATTGGAGGCACCATCTTAGCGAATCGCGGCAGCACCGAATCCTCGTGACATTCCGGATCGGCTGGCGTCAACGGGCGGGTAAGTAAATGTGCCCCATTGATCTTTTGGAGTCTCTGGAATGTCAGAAGTTACTAGGCAGGGGACAGGCATCCGTTATGCTTTCACGAATCTTCTTTTACCGTTTTAACCCCACTAAACTCGCAGCTCCCTTTCCAAGACTTCTTCTCTTGGTCAGACTAAGAGAGTGCTACAAGAAGGTCCGACGCTCTCGGAGGACCCCCTTGTCCTGTATTACCAGAGAGTCAATCATTTACATGGACATGGTGTAAACTTAGTTTCCCCTGTGGGGGAGCTGCAGAAAATCGATTATATCTGATCATTTCAGCGAAATTTCTACATAATTCATTCTTTAGGGATAATTATTAATAATAACAACCAGAACAAATATTTCATCCCCTTATTCTTGTTGCACAGGCACAGCAAAACAATAATGAGCATTGCGCCTTTTTATGGCAGTTTAGTGCCAATAACATGAGGCGCACTCTTGTTATTATTTTGGGCCTCCTGATGTGCCACGGCGTTAATTTTGACCACTACGTGTCACTATGTGTGTACCTCCGCAGCACCACTGTGCGGTATTGTGTGTCATCGGACTGGTTTCCGGCATGCAGTGCTACCTTAGATATTCTCTACCCCTGATACTTATGATGACAATACAGGCTTAACTATTTACAAACATTGAAGCCGATTAGTACTGGGATGGATGCCCAGAAAGTGATGCCTTAGTCCGTTAGAGGTGACAGAGTAGAGGCAGGAGAGGCCCAGTGTGCGTTATGGCCTACAATTATCACTCAGACCAAGAACGTTCTAGATATAGAGAGAGAGGCAGATATATTACTAACAGTGGGGACTGGATCCAATTGAAACTAACGGGATTGGACTAATCATTTGGACCCTTTTAATGCCGATACAGGATCTGGTCTTTGGTGTTATATGATCATCGTTCTTATTTCTTGGAAGTTCTGGTGAGGTGTGCAACTGTTCCAAAGTGGGTCGAGAGATAGAAGTGCCAAACCCCAGGGATCAGGGAGAGTATAATATACAATGGAGTAAGGTCCGGTCAGAACTGTGTAGTCAAGAATTAAAAGCCATTGGTTAAGGCAGGCAGCTTTAAGGAAGGGCAAGCAGACAGAGACATCAGATATGGGTCATACTGAGTTCTGGTCAGAATACAGAAGTTCAGCTAAGACCAATCAACAACGTTCAGGATGCAACAGAGTAGGACCTTAAAGGGGTTTTCCGGATGTAAAGACCTTGGTGGTCCTTTACTAGGGGGCCCGATCGCATTTTTCTTTCGTCGTGTTACCCGAATGTCCGATATTGCCGGCCGTTTTCCCTGATTGGCCCTGATTTTGGCGGCACGCTATCGGATTGGCGCATGGCTGGCGCGGGTTTGCACTCCGGCAGAAATCGGTGGGAGTGGCATAAGAAAACCCGACGGATTCGAAAAAAAACCCATATTTAAAAAAAAGTGTTCGCTGCGACACGCGCTCACCTGCACCACGAGGACGGTGAACTTCTGCACTTCAGACGAACCGTCAGCGCAGCAGCGACACCTAAGTGGACGCAATAACCCCTTAGTGAACTCCGCCAAATATCCCCGAATCCTCCCTGAGAACGCACTGCTGGATCGCGAAGGACCAGGTAATAAATCTGCCCACTGTGCCCAGACAGAAGTTCTTAGGGCACAGGGTCCAACTTCGGCAATGAGTCGCTCCCTCTGTACTTGTACCACTTTCCATGGTCAAGCTATCATTGGCCAAACATGTCTCCCCATAGAAACCCCAAACTCTCCGCCCAAAAATCTTGGTACCCCTGTTGCTCCATTACGATGGTTCTTGACACTGTGCCCATCTGGAGGTTCTTGGTGTCACAGGTCCACTTCCAGCCCATGATTGGCCTCCATACTGGGAACAACAAAGGATGTGACCTCCCATGGTCAACAGAATTGACATCCCAAACGTCTAAGCCATCCATGAACTCCACTGGAAAGTCTGGGCACACCCCATCAGTACCAGAGGTGGGACCGGGAGGGATAAGTACCACCGTAGTCCCAAGGTTTGTTGCAGAGGGTTTTTCCTATAAAACCTTTCACCGGGTGTGGGGAAAGAGAAGAAGCTCGAGGACTTCCCCTCCTAAAGAGAAAGTAACACGATCGGTCCAGGTGGTTGTCTTCTGAATGTCCTGTTATCGTGCTTGGTCGATGAAGGTTGTCGCTTGGAACGATTTTTGTTGAGATCCGCCATGGACTGTGGCTTCTTCGTACTTCCAATGAACAGGATGTAGATCTGTCGCCACCTGACCGACATATTCCCCGGATTGGGTGGCCAAACAGCCATCCAATGTAAATTGACCTCCCTATCCTACATCCATGGCTATGATTGGCCAGGTGGACAACTAAAAATATTTATCATGCAAGATAATAGTTGGTTTGTGTTTTAATTGTAACCTAATTTACATACATAGGATACAGCCTGTTATCTAGTTAAAACCTGAACAATAAGTTTAATGTGTAAACTAAACTTTATGTGAACGCCATTAAACAAAAAGTTTTTATGTGTGAAAAAACCTAGGCAAGGAGGGTTCAAAACTGAACTTGTTTCTGCAAAAAAAACACCCCTCATATAACTACAATTGACTGAAAAAGAAGTTGTGGGGTTCTTAGAACATAATGATGAATAAAGGAATAAAAATAAAGTTTGTTCCGGAAAGGGGTTTCAAAAAAGTTTAAAAATTAGAGCAGCTCGCTCAGTTCACGGAGCGAATAATACTACTCCACTGCTCGCCTAAACATATGAATTTCGCGGGCCGCACCCTTAGGAATAGGGAAGCATAGAGTATTTTTATACGTTACGATACTTTCATGTCAGTATTATGCATTATATTTGTATCAGTGATCAGACCCCCTAGGGTTAAATTACCATTGGGGGCAATAATAATTATATAAAAAAAGTGAAAAAATAATATTATAAAAACAAAAATGAATATCTCATTCACCCCTCTTCTTTTTCAAGACAGAAACAATTCCACAAGAATAAAAATTAAATACTAGGTACACCTCCCCATCCCCCACCCTGTGTAAGGTGTCATAAAAGAAAAAATCCAATATAACACCGATTTTCCGCAATAAACCCTGTACACCCGAAAAATACATCCATGTCTGAAATCTTCACTTTTTGCCATTTCGTCATGCATAAAAATTTCAATAAAAAGTGCATTTAAAAGCCTCAAAATGGAAGGTCTATGAAAACTCAGCTCATATACGTACAATAGGAGCATCCAATGCCGAGAGCTGAGCAAAGCAGGGTGAGAGACACCGCAATCACCATTCTGCGCTACTCACAATATATACAATAACGATAGGAGCAGCTCCATTCAAGAGCTACGAGCAACATACAGCAGGTGTGAGGACACCCTCAATCACCATTATTCTGCTGCTACTCACAATATATACAATACGATAGAGCAGCCAATGCAGAGAGCTAAGGATCACATCAGTGTGAGGACACTTCAATCCCATTCTGCTCTACTCACAACTATATACATACGTTAATGAAAAGCAGCTCAATTGCAGAGACTAAGAGCACAGCAGTGTGAGGACAACTGCAATCACCAATACATCCATTCTGGCTGCTACTTCACAATGTACACAGCTCTCCGGGCCAATAGCTACAATCAGGGGGGGGGCAATTATTTTTTTCTACTTTGCAAAGTAGAACTTTTTTTGAAAAACTTTTTATCTTTAATATTGTATTTTTTTGCATGTATTTTATTCTTTATAGGATTAGAATTTGTTATTAAGGGGGGGGGGTGTAAGGGGCCTGTGATCCTCCGGCTCCACGAGGTGAATCTATTGTCCAATAAGGATAATAATTGCTTCATATTTCTAAGGAGGACAAAAAACATTCCCCTCCCCAGAATCCAGTTGTCGCTGCCTGTCATTGGGAGAACAAGCCGTTTATTCCAGGAAACAGAATCCAACTTTGAAAGCATTTTGTTTGAGATACAGAGGTCCCTGTGTGGAGCGCTGATAAGTATGACATATTCTCACACATGCTGGCTCCCGCCGGGAATATTCACATTTCACTCCCCGTCACGCGGCCTTATCCACCCACCAGCCGTAAACTGCAGAACCTCAATGCAAATCACTATTATTTTCGCTTCCTTAGAAATTCCGCTGGTATTTTTCTTCTCTGTCCCCCTAGCTTTGGAAAGGAAATATCCGGATGATTTAGAACCAACGTAACTGAGAAAATTCCACAAAGGGTAGAATTCCGATTCATATCACACCTCACCGGGCTGATATTAAAGGGTTGTCTAGAATTCCCTGTTTACCTATTAAAAAATACTCTCCAAAGACACGGTGTCCAATGCATAAGAAGAGTCACTTTTATGGCAAAGATGTCTTGAGAGGGTGTTAAGATGGTCTCCACTAGTCACCTACAATCATGTTTCTGGTATCAGGTTTTACGAGGATCATCTTATCTTTCAAATATAATAGGAATAGAAATCTACGATAGAGTATCCAGTTTCTTACAAAGTCTACTTAACTGCCCTGTAATTTTAGTCACAGGACATTAGCGGATGCAAAATTAGAAAGATAGTCATGCGCTATTAATATACCTGCACTGATACTCAAAATCGTTTCTTTACAAAAACCAATGCTCTACTCAATAATTAATGTGAACACAGCTTTTTCTTATTGCTGCATTCCACCTTCTGCTCCACATGATTTCATGTTTCCCGTTATTGCTGCATCTCCACAGCCTTGACTGATGGAAGAGTCAACAATATGTGGTTCTGCTAAACCCAGTGGGGTGCATGTACGAAGTCCATGCGCTCGCAGTTTTCGACAGAGACTTTGCACTTTCTTTAATTTGGCAAGCACTGCTGCACATGTGTTAAGAAGTGGTCACAAACTTTTTGGTGGCTGCACTATTCTTCACGTGACGCAAATCACTATCGGGGGGTTCCGGGGCACATCGGACCCCGGTCCAGCTTTTAATACATGTCAAGTCTCAACAGAAGTGTGTCTACACTTTCCTATATTAAAGTGCACTCCAACAAAAGTTGGTGGCACATCATGTCAGAGCATGTACACTACACAAGGCAAATTCACATTTTTCACATTTTTAGTAATGCATGCCCGTTGTCTTCGAGCATTATGCTACATGTGTCATCACAGCTCTGTTCACATTGTGCAGGGGGGTCACAGTTCTGCTACTATGATTAAGCTGCACTTTAGTTCCATCCTTGGAGAAGACATATCAGCAATTTTGTAATTCCATGAAATACAACAGTGTCTACAAGTCTTTGCCACACATTGTACTCAAGCCCACTGTCTTCATTGACATGCCTGTCCACTAGCATCTGGCCCTATACTTTCAGTTGCCCTATATATTGCTGCACAAACAATTCCCAGCTTCAACTTAGAAAGAGCCGCCACTATAGGTGTAATCCAGTGTCTTCGCTAGCCTCACACCACCTGCATAAATCATCCAAAATCAATCGAGTGCTATACGAAATTATTTGGCAAACACTCCTACATTCACTCTGTCACTCCGTTAGATTGTAATCAGCAGATTCAACGGGACAAATTTCAAAAATCTTCAACACAGCATGGCGACTACACCAGGGCTGATATTTTTAATAGGCATCCTATGTAACTTATTACATCAACACAGGTCCGTTGACCTTTGCCCACTTTCCTCGTCTTCTTATCTGTTATTGGTTATTCTTTCCTTGGGCAGATGATATCCCCGTTAATAGAGGAAAAAGCCAAAGCACAGAAATATGAAGGGATTTAGTACAATGCAAACATTTGCTTCTCTGGGGATTAGCCTGCTCGTTATCATAAAGTGTGTGTGGGGGGGGGGGGATGGTGAATACATACAAGACACCGCAGTCCTATTCCTCAGAGCCCCGCCCGCCGCACTGAATTATTGAGCGCTAACTCGGATAATTTCAACTGGGAAAGTCACTGACTAGGCAGACCCCCTTTAACAGAATTATAGGGCGATGTTTTATCTCCATCCTTTGTAAAGCGGCACAATGTCATGCCGACCACCATTTGCATGATTTCTAGACAGTTTGCAGAAAAAAGAAAACGGAAGTGTTTTACTTTCTATTACCATCGGAAAATTTCACATTTGCTGGTTAACAACCCTTCATGGTGCTAGATCCCTCCGCGCATTTTAAAAAAACTAGGGTTTTTTGACCTACTTAAAAGTTTACCTACAGTGTTAGAGGGAAATTATTTTGAGGCTATACCACACCATCATCAACCATCATCAACCATCATCAGACCATCATCAGACTAGGGTTTTCTTGGATGGTGATCCTCCTAGCCGGGATGTCCTGAGGACTACTTTCCGTGCTATAATTTCATCACAGCCTTTGTTTTCTGCACCAGGATCTATCAGTAAGTAGCGCCAATGTTAGATTGTGTCCTCCCCCAAAAAGATAGAAAGCCCCGAAGCCAGTAAAGGCACTCTAAGTAGGGGGGAGTAGTAAAAACTAAAAAAACTTTACGATGGGTCCCTGTTCAGGTCTCTTGACACCCTCCAACCAGATCCCTCCAGAGCTTTTCACACATCACATTGACCCACTCAAGGATTTATGATCCTTAGACTACCATTATGAAGGAGCTACATCTAGACCCCATAGTCAACCTTGGTGGGCCACATCCTATTCTTCATTGTTTCTATCATTTGATAATCTCCCACTCCCACCGGTCATTGGACCTCACCTTTTTCAGAATGGGCGACCCTAACCCAGACCTACTTGTCAGTAAAGCATGTAGATCCAGACTCGGAATTTACTTGTTATTTGTTCTATTTCCCACATTTGTTGGTAACAGGGCACCAGTCCCTGTGTGCTACCTTTACTCTTACTCCCGAGGACAATATCTAAGTTTTGCTACTCTCATAGCAGTCTTGGTATAGGTGTTGGTTTGATCTAGACATGCAAGCGGATGTGGACATCGGGCGCCGACCTTAAGCGTGAAGGGTGGGCATGGCACCCGATAGCTCATCGAAGCGATCGTAATGGATACGGCGCTAATAGGCTATAGTAAATGGCGTCCTGTGGCTGGCATACTGCGAGGTTGTGAATGGATTGCAGTGACCACAGGTTTATGGTTCTGTTCTATGGAGCCGATGGCGGGTCCTATTAATTACGGGGAATAATAGTATGACTGCTTTTTATTGTAGATTTGGGTACTATGGTAGTATATGAGCATGAGTCTATTATCATTAGGCGCGTTGGGGGGTTTATTACGTGATGCGACGTATGAATACGAGGGCGTGTAGTAGTTAGGTATGCTCGTATACTGTACTATATGCCCGTCCGGTAGGCGTACTAATAGTGCTGATTGTTACTGTATGTAATGGGCGGTATTATTACTGAACTGTAGATATAGATTGTTTAGTGGCAATCGTGGGAGTTTTTGTGGTTTTAGTAGCTGCGTATGTGTTTTCCTATTTTCCTTTTACTTTTGTTGGTGCCCCCAGTATTGTGCAGCGAACTGAACCTCCTATTGTAGCCAACCCCGGAAGTTAGCCGCCTCACATAGGTCGCATCAGTTCCACCTTACTACCGAGAATGTTTGGATGCATGCATCATTGGTGATCATGAACGTGCAATGTGTATGGTTCATGAGCTCGCTGAGCCATTAACGCGAGATGAGGATTTCCAGGTGTGTGACTTAATGAGGGAGCTCGCCTGAGCGGTTTCTGTCATTGTTATCATGTTGTTAGGATAAACGAATAGGCTAAGTAATCTGCTATCCAAAAGTCTTACATAGTAGGATGGCGTGACACATTCTTTTGGTGACAACGTGAACAATAGTGAAAATACTTTTAACGGAAGGTGCCTTGGTTGGGGTTAATTCTGTTATACTGCGACAGCTTGTGACCTGAAAACACCAGCATAATGAAGTATCTAGATTCACTACTGAGATATTAATGTATTCATTAAGAAGGAGGTATTAGTGTGTTACTGTAACATAGCCCAAGACACAATGCAATCAAATAAACCATGTATTTAAAACCAGGGAAATATTGGTTTTTTGAAAGGTTGATACGTGAGCAACTATTACCTCCATATCAAATTTTGTAATACATGTATTAATGGATTGTACGTATATATACTATAATACTGCCCACTTGTACAAGAATATAACTTACTATACTACTGCCCCCTATGTATACAGGATATAAAGACTATAAGATTACTGCCCTCTTATGCTACACGGAATATAACTACTTATTAAACTACTGCCCACCTATGTACAAGAATATAAAACTAACTATAATACTGCCCCCTATGTACAAGAATATACTACTATAAGTAATACCCCCTATGTACAGAATATAACTACGATTAATTACTTGCCCCCATGTACAAGAATATAACTACTATTATACGCCCCACCTATGTACAGAATTAACTACTATAATACCGCCCCCTTATGTAGAAGAATATAACCTATATAAATTGTCCCCTGTACACGAATTATAACTTACTATAATACCTGCATCATATGTACAAGACTATGACTACTAAATAGCCCCCCTACTGTACAAGAATATAACAACTATAACACGCCCCTATGTACAAGAATTATAACTACTATAATACTGCCCTAAGTACAAGAAATAAACTAATATAATACTAACCCTGTGTACAAAATATAACTACTGTATCATACTGCACCCTGTGTACAAGAAGATGGTCACTACTATAATATGCCCCTCTATGCTACAGGAATAGAACTACTATAATACGCCCCTATGAACAAGGAATATAACTACTATAATCTGCCCCCTTGTACAAGAATATAACTACTATAATACGTCCCCCCATATAAAGGGATATAACTACATAATGATACTGCCGCCTATATAGAGGAATAAAACTACTTATAATATCTGCCCCCTATGTACAAGAATATAACGGCACTATAATACATGCTCCCTATAGTCAGGGATAACTACTATAATACTGCTCTATGTACAAGACATATAACACTAAATTACTGCCCCCTGGTGTAACAAGAATATAACTACTATAATACTACCCCTAGGTCAGGATATAAACTACTATAATTACTGCCCCGCTATGTACGGCATAGTAACTACTATAATAGACTGCTCTATGTACAAGAGATATAACTACTATATACTGCACCTATTGTACAAGAATATAAACTACTATAATACTGCCCCCTATGTTACAAAGAATAAACTACTATAATACTGCCCCTATGTTACTAAGAAGAATACTACTTAATACTGCGCCCATATGTACAGAGACATATAATACTTATAATACTGCCCCCTATGTACAGAAAAGTGATAGAACTACTATAATATGCGCCCTGATGTACAGTATAACTACTATCATATGCATACTATGTACAGCTATAACTACTATGTATAATCGCTCCTATGACAAGCATACTAACCTGTTTGATTAATAATACTGACCCCCTTATGTAAAGAATATAACTACTATAATAACTTCTCCTATGGTACAAGAATATAACTACTAGTATACTGGCCCCTAGTACAAGAATATACTACTATAATTTACTGCCACTCGAATACAAGCGAATATAACTACTTATAATATCACCCCCTAGATGTACATAAGTTAATATAAACTATAATACTGACCCCGTATGTACAAGAAAATGTACAGTACGTATAATACTGCGCCATATGTACAAAAATATATACTTACTGTTAATTACTGCCCCCTAGTACAAAAATAGAACTAGCTATAATACTGCGCCTCTATGTAAAAGAATATAAACAATAATACTGCCTACTATGTAAAGATATAACTTATATACTGCTCCCTATGTACAAGAATTTAGTTTAAAACTACTATAATATGCACCCCTGTACAAAGAATCTAACAACATATATGAGTGCTTCCCTGAATGTACAGAATAAACTACTAATTGGCTGAATCACTGCTCCCTATGTACAAGAATTATAACTACTTATAATACGCCCCCTATGGTACAGAATCTAACTACATGAATACTGCCACCTATTTACAAGAATATAATACGTTACTGCCCTAATGTACAAGAATATAACTTAACTTTAATAACTGCCCCTATATGTCAGGAATATAAATACTATACATCACCCTATTGACAATACTAGTAGAGAATATAATACTCTTGAAATACTGCCCCCTATGTACAAGAATATCTCAAAACTCGCCCTGGTAAGATTAAATTACTATAATATGCACTATGTAGAAGAATATAACTCTCTATATCATCTGCCCCCTATGTACAAGAATAATAACTACTAAATACTGCCCCCGTATGTACAAGAGGAAATTCTATATACGCTATGTAAATTATAACTACTAATACTTGCCCCCTATTGTACAAGAATATAAAACTACTAATAATATCGCCCCCTACATACAAGAATATATAACTATCTCATAATACTGCCCCCTATGTAAGAGAAATTAGTAACTACTATATACTGCCCCATATGTACAATGAATTATAACACTCTATAATATGCTCCCCTATTTTGTAAAAGGAATATACTATCTCTTAATATACGCCCCTATGTACAAGGAATATAACTACTAATACTGCCCCCATATGTACAAGCAATTATAACGCTCTATAAGAATTGTGCCCCCTATGTACAAGAATATATTCACTATAATACGCCCCACTATGTACAGAGAGAATAACTACTATTTAATACGCCCTGCAGTACAAGAATATAACTCTATAATACTGCCCCCATTTACAAGATAATACTTAGTATCCCTATTGACAGGATACTACTTATAATACTGCCCCCCCCTAATGTACAGAAATAAAACTATATATAACTCGTATAATATGACCCCTTAGTACTAAGAATATAAATAACCGTATAATACCCATACAGATACCTCTAACTGCCCCTAGTACAGACTATATACTAAAATTACTGCACCCCTATGTAAAAGAATATAACATAATATGCCCTATTAAGATATTTAACTGTAGCCCCCCTATGTTGTACGACGAGAATATAACTACAATAATACTGCCCACCTAGTGTCAAGAATAATATACTACTATTAATACTGCCCTCATATGGTAAGGGCAGTCATAATACTATAATACTGCCCCCTATGACAAAGTAACTACTTGTAAAGCCTTCAGGAATAACACGATAATAATACTGCCCCCTATGTACAGGAATATAATACGTAATGCCCATTAATCTGTACAATAACACTTAATAGATTTACAGGGAATATAAATGACAAATACCTGCCCCTATGTTAGACAGGAATTAACTACCTATAAGATCTGCCCCTATGTATCAGGAGGATATAAACTACATATACTGCCCCCTATGTACAGCAGGAATCTAACTATAATACTGCCCCTTATGTACAGGAAATTAACTACTATTAATACTGCCCCCCGTAGTACAAGAAATAACTACATAATACTGCCCCCTATGTGCAACGAATTATACCTACTATCATACTGTCCCCTTTATGTACAGAATATATGTAGAATACTATAATACTGCCCCTATATACAAGAATATAACTATATAATATACTGCCCCCTATGTGCAGAAAGAATATCAAAGACTTATAATACAGCCTATGTACAGGAATAAACTACTATGCTTAATAATGCCCCTTATGTACCAGGAAAGAAACTACTATATAAATGCCCCCTATGTACAAGAATATATAAAACTACAAATCATGCCCCTGATATATTAATACACTATACTCCCAGATAACTCAGGAAGAGTAGTGGGAAGAATCACCAGGTACACCGTACAGGGTACTGTTCTAGTATGGAAAGGGGAATAAAAGGCTCCCCTAAGGGCCATATCGGTAACACTGTAGATTATTAAACATTAGGTAATTTCATGGAGATACATTTTATCCTCTTCCTCTATATCATTTATCATACTGGATACATGTTACAGTTGTGTGCAGGGGGTTGGGTTGTCGATTAGAGGACCACAGCAGTGATTATGTTGTGTTGTTCAGCAGGGGGTGGTGTTACGTTGAGTTTCGATAGCAGGGTGAGACACGATGGACTCCAGGGATCTCTATAATAGTTCAATCCAGAATTACTCAGATTAAAATGCTCTCAAAGCTCAAGCAGGCGGCTCTATAATACATTCCGTGATAGATTATAAAAGGCCGGCACGCAGCGACACCTCCGCAACGCTATGAAACCTCAACTTGAATGTTACACACCAATGAAGAAAGAACAAGGGTTTTTTTAGAGAAATATTACAAACAATAATATTTGAGGTCTATTTATTTTCCACCTGAGACTTTTTATTCCCCTACTTTATGATTTCTATGCTGTTCATTGCTCCCGAGCGCAACTTCACACAATTTCTCACAATTCCTATAGAATAATGGAAACAGGTGCAGAAGCAGACCCCGCCCCCAGTGCACTCAGGAGCTCATTTACATAAAGATCATTAAGAAACTGTAAAGGTCTGTTTGAAGACCTGATGAAAGTGTCACTTACAATGGCGGGTTAATTTTAACTTACAGGTTGAATGGAAAGCTGGTTTGTTCCACGAGGGCACAAAGGTCACATAATAATGGACACATTGTGATATAGTTCTACACAAGTATGGGAGGCGCTTTACGTATAGCAAGATATACATATATAAGAATCTTACTTCCTCATGGATTTCTATGACTACCGGTGGCGCACCACACCCCCCCCCCTTACCTTGACTACCCTGGAGCCTCCACCTACCGTGACTACCTTGGAGCCTCCTCCTACCTCATTAGAGCCCTGCCTTTGAGGTTCCACTCAAGCCTTTGACTGCCTTGCAGCCCCCACCTACCTCTTTGGAGCCTTACCTTGGAGTCTCCACCTAGCTCATTGACTATTTTGGAGCTCCCACCAAGTTCATTAGAGTCCTACCTTGAATCCCTCACCGACCTCTTTTGAGCCCTACTATGGGAGGACCCCCATCACCTCATGATTACATTGGGGAGGCCCATCTACCTGTGCTCCTTGAAGCGCTCAACACTACCTTGATACCTTGTGCCCCCACATACTCCTTGAACTACCCTGGAGTCGTGATATACCTATTATGAGACATGCATTAGAGCCTGGCCTGGTGTCCCCACTTCACTCCATTGACTACCCGCACCCCCACGTACTCTGTGGGACTTAGCTTGGGAGATGGTCCTCACCACATGATGACTACTTTGCTGGAGCCTCCCACCTAGTTCATTGGCATGTCCCTATCTAATGAATCCCCTCACCTGCTTTGGAGCCCTACTTGGAGAACCACATGCGGACCTTACATAACAACTTGGAACGCCCACCTACCTTGGTTGCCAGCCACTACCCATTGATACCCTGGAGCCTCTTTCTACCTCATTAGAGCCCTTCCTTGGAGATCCCAGTCAAATCATGATACCTTGCACAGCCCCGCAGGTACCTACTGTGGAGCCCATTGATCTTGAGTCTCCCCTAGCTTTTATTGACTACCTTGAGTCCTCCCGACCTCCTCAGTTGACCACCTAGACTTGCATTTAAGAAAGACCCTACCGTGAATCCCTCACCTACCTCTTTGGAGCCCTACTTTGGAGAATCAGTCACTCAACTACTGCGACTTGGTGCCCCACCTATCATTTGAACTACCTGGATGGAGCCTCTCTACCCCATTAGAGCCCTGCCTTTGAGGTTCCACTCAAACCTTTGACTGCCTTGCAGCCCCAATCTACCTCTTTGGAGCCCAAACTTGAAGTCCTCACCTACCTCATTGACTATTTTGGAGCCCCCACCATAGTTATTAATAAGAGCCCTACCTTGAATCACTGGCTCCTAACTCTTGATGGAGCCTACTTTGGAGACCCCACTCACCTCATTAACAACCTTGGAACCCCCACCTACCTTGGTGCCACCACCTACCTTGACTACCCTGGAGCCTCTTTCTACTCGCATGTAGCAGCCTCCTTCCTTGGACCAGTCCTCATGTACAAATAATTGTCTAGTCTGGCAGCCCACCTACCTCTTTGGAGCCCAACCTTGGGTCCACCTTAGCCTTATTGAATACCTTGGAGTATCTCTAACCTTACCTCATGAACTATCTTTGGAACCCCCCACCTAGTCATTGAAAGCCCTACCTCCTTGAATCCCGTCCTACCCTTTGGAAGCCGCTAGCTTTGGAGACACCCACCTCACCTCATTGAAACATTGGAGGGGGCCTCCCCATATTACTTGACTACATTGGAGCCTGTCCGACTAACGACGCTGACTGCCTTGGCGCCCCCACCTACAATATAATTTCTATAAGCTATTGACTTCTATTGCTTAAGGGCAAAAGTGACTTACTATCCATTCCTTTTTACACAGGGGGACATAGAAAATAACTACTCTATACTTACAGATGAGGGGGGACACACGTACCAGCTTTCATGATACATGTCCTTGTGCCCTCTTTATTGACACATGGAAGGCTACCAGGATCATTGACCATTGGTTGCATAGCCTCCATCCCCACCAAAATAAAGGGAGAGATTTGGTTTTAAGTGTGAACTTTCCTTTGAGGACACAGTGTTGGCAACTTACTCTACTTCCAGGGCCACCACTTTCCAGGTTGTCCTTCACTTGTATACCGAACTCATCCACAGGTTTTCTGGATGGTGGATTTAGGACTTTTACATCAAACGTCAAGATTTCGGAACTTTGGCCAAAACGAAGATTACCCTCCCGTTTTTTTGAGTTTGCCCTTTTTCTTATATCCTGAAGGCAACAACTTCATAAAATATAATTAAAATCCAGGAAGGATAAGTAGATGCATTTGCGGTTATGCCGACCGCCTTGGACTGGGGACATTCCAACTTCTTGACAGATGGGATCACATGGGACGGAAAAGCGCGAACGAGAGAAGCAGCACAGAAGGAGAAACTCAGACTGCTCTAGAAGATGGCTTCTCACAGAACAGAGTGGAGAGAACATTCGGCCCCGAGACTACACAGAAAAGTGTAGCAGAACAACTGCACGAGACCCACGGAATCCTGACATAAGGCGCTGGCAGAAGGATTATATCCACAGAAGGAGGAACCAAAGGATAAATATTCCAATTCCAGAGTGGAGGACGGGAAGGTGATTTAAAGGAGGTGCTTTGTACGTTGCAAGGGCAGGGGTAATTAACATGTGGTTTTAATATAATTATGTTTTAAAAGGGTGTCTGAATTTGTGAAAATTATTATTATTATTGATTATTATTATTATTACTTGCGTATGTTATCTAGCTGTTATTTTTGTGCCCTTTTTAAAGTTTTCTTAGTCATTGTGATTAATTAATGAATATATGTATAATAATAATGTTATAATATAAGTCGGTGAATCATAATAATGGTAATATCATTAGTAACAACACTGATTGTTGTTGTTGCGTTTATTATTATTATAACTCAGTTGCTGTTACTTTTGTTAATTTTGGTGCCTTTAATTTGCTTTATAATTATTAATAATAATGTATAATAACATAATATTTTTATATAAGTATATGATTAACACACCATTGTTGTTATGTTATTATTATTGATGTAATTTTTTTGCCTTCTATGTTACATAATAATTACCATTTTTGTAATGTAGGTAGCATATCATTTTGCACAACCTATTACTTATTACAACTTTGACATTATTTTATATATGATAATAAAACAGTTTTAAACTCAATAACCGGACGAAAGAAAAAATCATTAAAAATAATTAATTAAGTATATTTAAAAAAAAGAATTTAAGGGCGCACTAATAATAATTTTTAAAATTCATAGGAACATGTTTGCCAATGGTGTCCATGGGTAACATGTTTTTAAGACGTTCAGCCCCTTCATAATAGCAGGGAATGTAAGTGTTTTGCTTCCAGTCATATTACTATAGGGATTGGTAATGTCTGTGCGGTGAATCAGAGTCTGATCCTATATCTTGTAGCTATCAGCCTATGCCTTTTGGGTGTATATAGGATAATCCATCAATCCCATCAGTGGAACCCTCTACTTTTCCATGACCAACCAGACAAGTACAAAGGGCACATTTACAACTTTGTGTTCGCCTAAGTGTAGTAGTTGCCCGCCTAAATTGTGGCGCACGTTTTGCCAGAATTATCACCAGGCCCAGACCATCTGTGATAAGTATATTTTGCGCCTCTTATAATCACTTTTATTTAACACAGCTTTAGGCCGCAATTTGGCGCAATGTTAGATTCAGGGCAGTTACATGTGATTCCATGCTACAAGCTCCCCTCGCTTCTCCACATCCAGAATGAGAGTACACTCACAGCAGCACCAGGTGTGTGACACCCAGACACCCAGTGACCGTTTCCTCAGCAGCACCCAGGGTTTGTGACACCAGCCCCCGTGACCTCCCAGCAGCACCAGGTGTGTGGACACCCTGCACCCAGTGAACCTCCTCCAAGCAGGGGCCTGTTCTGGTGGGGATCCCCCTAGTGATGGTCTCTCGTTGACATGCTATCCTGTTGTACATTTGCACGTGTCCCCGTCAGAAACACTGGTGATACTGTGCAGGAGATATTACTGGGGGACACTTGTCTGTGTATCTGAAACATTCTGAAAACTCTGCCAAAGTTATCTACCTTCTTGCTTGAGCTCAGGAGTTTGCTATTTGAAATAATGTTAATGTAAATAGAGGAGCTGTGAGGGACTGGTATTGTATCATTATGGGTTAAGGTCTACAATAGAAGTATGCTAGCTAGGTTCTAGTGTGTAATGTATCTATGTGTATCACTATAATGTTCTAGTGTCTGCAGACGATCTAATTGCTTAATATCTATTATATGTGTCTTAGTGTTCTGCAGTGTTCTAATGTATCTATTATATGTTCTAGTGTCTGCAGAGTATCTAATGTTATCTATTATATTGTCTAGTGTCTGCAGAGTATCTATGTATCTATTATATGTTCTAGTGTCTGCAGTGTATTAAATGTATTCTATATATGTTCTAGTGTCTGCCAGTGTATTCTAATGTATCTATTTCTGTTCTAGTTGTGCAGAGTATCTAATGTATCTATATTATATTTCTAGTGTCTGCAGAGTATCAGTTATCTATTATATGTTCCATGTGTCTGGCGAGCTTTGCTGCTAGAAATGAGCTCTTCTGCAAAGGGGCTCAGTGCTTTCTTTCTCAGATAACGCCACCTTCGGGCTGGGAGTGTTTTTGCGCCCGTTTTTGCGCCTGAATGAAAAACGTTGCAAGTGATGAATATCATTAGGCGCAGCAAAACATCTGCGATTGGTAAGATAGATGAGGAAAGCTGGTTATTTTTGTGCGCGGCTAGTTTGACGTTTAATCGCAAAATGTCGCAAAAACGGTGCGCCTGAATGAAAAGGCGCAAAAACAACAGAAAAAACGAGTGATACATGTGGCCCAAAGTGCCATGAAACTGAGCAACCTCAATAATGGATTTGGGCGGCCGCCCGGGGCCCAGGACTTCCAAGGTTGATCCTTCCTTGTAGAGAGAGCAACCTCCTGTCCTGAAATCCTCCTACATGTATGTCAAATATACAAGAGCAGTCCCAGGACCTTTGATATGCACTTCCAAAGGTCCTTGGGCTGCAGAAATGAAAGCCGGCGGAAGGGACCCCCTTTTTCCCACCTTGTTCTGCAGTAAGGCAGTAAATGTCCAACCATTAAAAAAAAAAAAAAAATGGGGGGGGATTTTTGGTTAAAATTTTCATACCGGCCAGAACCCATGGCAGTCATCACCAGTCCCAAGGCTCCATGTAGGGACACCCCTTTTGATGGGAAATGGCCACTCCCGGTTGACCATTTATTCTTATATTTCTAAGAGGAATAAAAGAGTAACAACACAGTCCAGGAATATAGGGGAAGATTGTCCAGAATGACTTATGCTTGGGGAATCTAAGTATTAACTAAAACGGAAGTGTCAGGAGCCGGGATAGAATCCGGATAATAATAATATAATAACTAATATAAATAATAAATCATAAATATTTATTAAAGTATTGAATATATTTAAATGAAAGTAACATAAATGATATCATTAAAATAAAATAAGGCATAGTTAATCTGGAAATAGAAATAAAAGAAATAACTATATAAGAAAAATAATTAAAGATAATAAAATATAGAAATAGGATGGAAATAGGAGAAAAATAGGAGGAGGAAGAAGAGAAAGAAGAATAAGGATAAGAGTAAGCAAGAAATAAGAGTAGAACATAGAGGATAGGAAAAAAAGAGAAAAAATGGAAGAAATAATAATTAATAATAATTAATAATAATAGTAATAATGTATATCGATAATATTTATATACTACAGTTAAGTATGATAATATAGTCCTTATTTCCTCTGCGTCCTGTGATCTTGAGGATTCCTGGGGATACGGATTTGTTCTACATTCCTCCAGGAATTCGGCATAATTGCAGCCATTAGCAGCTTTCCGCAGAAGTAATCTTCCTTCTCGCTCTCTCAGCGTTTGCATTATTTTATGATCTCGCATGGAAGGTCCTGCGATCGCATTTCTAAGGCTGACACCTCTGGGTCTTGTCAATGACCTCTCAGGCCGGAGAGAAGATGTTGGAGGAGCGATTGACAGGTGTCACCAATTGAACTGTACATGCATTGTTCCTAAGGCGACGCGTGTCAACACGGAAAAAGACACAGCTGGTGGGCGATGATTCCGAGTGCTTTGGTCGGGTGGGGGGGGGGGGGGGTACATAGTTTCCTAAAATACTAACGTTTGAGTAATTAAGCGGCCGGTGTAATACGCCGGGAGGATACAATGTTCTTCTCAGCATTCCAGGGGGATTGTGAGATCATCCATGTAAGTGATGGGTGCGGGGACTGTACTTACAGTTGTGCTGCTCCAGGCTACTGGGATGTAGTAGTTATCATCATCCGCAATTATTCAGATTCGCGGCGTCACTTATAATGGAGCAGGGACACAGCTGCACACAATGGGATGTGTACTGGATCCAATGGCCACTTGGGTCAGATAAGGAAACGGGTCTGGGTCTTTGGTGTGGTGTGATGTGTCTAGTGTTGCTGAGGGTCACGGATCTTAAATGACCTGCATTGACCTCTAGGGCATAGACCCGGAAACCTCCAAATTGTACTGTCTGTTGCCAGATTCTGTGGTCACCTATTTGGATTACAGCTGTACCCATTGTAGGATGCACTGGTACCAGTCTGATCCGGGTCATCAATTCTAGATGGATGAGTGTGTGAGGTGGGCTGAGGCAGTCCTTTTAGGTAGGGTAGTTGTTTAGGTATGGGCAGAACCGATCGTCAAAGTCGTTCGGTTCACAGTCTTGTATCCAAACTGAATGTCACCCCTCCAGTAAAGATCCCAACAATTTCGGTATCGCCAATGAGTTAGAACCGAACCTTACACACCAAAACTCAAACACATCACCCCCTTCAGTAACCACCTACGGTCGGCGCTTAGATTTAAATACCCACACTCTGATAACAACCCGATGCTCACCCCCTCCAGTAACATCCGGACCAGGCCATCATTTAAGACCAACGTCCTTAGGATTGCCGCTCCTTCATGTCATTGGGGAGCAATGTTCTTCGAAAAATGGCACATGCACAAGGACAGTGTAATTTAAACACCCAGAAAGGGGAAGGGGGGTGAGCCCAAAGAACGACCCGATTCGGCAGTGTTCGGGTCAGTGTGCGGGTTTAGATCTTCTCATCCTAGTGAACCTCAACACACCTATGAGCTGTTTGAAGAGGTTACAGCACTTAGATGCCACTAAGCCGCACCTACATGTATATGGCTGTGATTGGTATTGAAGCTTCAGCTTATTTATTGGTTACGACCAAGATGCAAACCAACCATATGGGAAGTATAAGCGGTGCTTACCAGAGTATATATTCCAGAGTTATTGGACAATGTGGACTAATATGTATGACCTATCCTAAGGTCCCAAGGATCATTTGTCTTTTTTAATACCCCTTGAGCTTCTAACGTTTGTGTATACAGCTCCTACGCAGAGGGGTCACAGAATATAAAAAAGCCTATGCAGATGTTCCTGCAGTCTTCTCCTGCGGGGATTATCTAGAAGGTAAGGTAAAATGTACGACTACAGTGTCAGATACGCATGAGTAGAGGGAGGGTGTTGCAGTAGAAACAATGAAGTGACAGATAATCAATTATTAAAACATAAAGAAACCACACCCTTAGCTTTAATTTTTAGAGGTTACATTTTCAATTAAAGCTGCAACCCTATGGTGGAGGTTCTTCCTACTCTTGTTCTTGGTATGATGCATACACGGGTTGTCACTATAAGATCGTATCACCTAGTAGCAAAGCGAGAAAAGTACAACACAAGTCAAAAGATGATGACAATCGTTCATTATAGTAGATAGGACAGCTGTGCCGTACGAGGGGCTCCTGGGGTGGAGAGGGGGGAGTCGGAGAGGAACACGTTCTGTCATCTTCCTGCTCCCTACATAGGACCCCCAACTATCAACTTCAAATAAGATTAACAATATTATCATACATACATAGGTGGGGGACATTTGGGGAGGGGGGGGGTGGGTACACATCGTAGTGGACTTAGGCCCCCCTTCTTGTGCTGTAGGTTAATGTTACCCTATGGTAATGCACAGGCTGAGCCTCCCTTAGTCCCACCATGTCAGCAGTAGGGGATCGCCACGTATATAATATCTCATTATTTCCCTCCATGAGCTGACGCCAGCGTTTCCACAGTTTCCGTAATTTAGCACCAGCAATGTCCCCGCTATAATATGAGTGTGTCCTATATCAGGGTGCCCCCTAATATACAGTACACCCCCCCTACCAAATAGGGCCCTGTCACTGTGAACACTCACTCATGAAGCACACAAAGTAGCGGTGGCCCACTGGTCCTATAGGTTAATCCCTAATCTTTTTTTCCCTTACATGTGATTGAACGTTGTGGTTCCTGTGATTATCGTTGGAACGCCAGAGCAGTTCCTGTTGGTTATTGCTCTATAAATGAATTGGCAGCGGCTCAGGGTTCAGTCAAGCGCAGTGTTTGCTCTAGTGTTCCTAAAAGCACTGTCACCTACGAGGGCGGGTGGGCCGAGGCACCAACACCAAAGGCCAAGTTACTGCGCACAAAATAAAGGGGAACGCTTTTGCTTCCCTGATTTGGGTTAAGATTAAAGGAACCAAAAATACAGCTTAAAAAGATGGCTGCTTTCTGTAAACAGCGCCCCCCTGTGCATGCAGGCTGTGTAGGGTATTGCAGCGGACATCATTTTTTGGTATATTTCTGATCTGTGATACCAAATAGGAACCCAAAATCATTTTGGAATAAAAAAAAATATTCTTTTTTTTTCAACACAGCAAAGTAATCCCCCCAAATACTGAAAAAATTGTATCAAGACAGAAGAGAAGAATACATATGGCAGAATATAAGGTGCAAACCTTTAACCATTCTTTTGTGTGTGTTATAAGTAGCAGCGGATGTTTATATAGGATAATGTATTACAGGATTGTAGATTTTTTCAAATACCTGAAAGACATGCCCTCACACTGCTGTGCTCTGTGCTCTTGCAGCTACTGTTATGTATCTGTTTTGGAGATATATGTAATCATACTGTGTGTATGTGTTGGTGAGTAGCACGATGGGAAATATGGATTTACTATCCAGGATTGTAGTGTTCCAAGTTCACTGGGGGGGGTCCTCACACTGTGTGGCCTTAGCTCCTTCGACATTGTTATGTATTGTCCCTGGAAAGATTGTGTTTTCGTACATTTGTGTTTGCTGTTTAGCAGCAGTACTGTGATGATATCAATTTATACTCCAGGATTGTAGCTTCTGGGGGTAGTCCTCACACTGCTGTTCTCTTAACACTATGCAGTAAAGATGTCTCACAACCATTCCCCTTTGAGTAAAAGCCATAATAGGTTTCTGGTTAGATACTACAGCAGTCATAACAGAAGGATGGGGCTTTGGAGCAGCTCTTTGCTGAGAGCTTAGAGCACAGCAGTGTTAGGACACGTCACCAGTGCACTTGAAGAAGCCACAACACTAGAATATAAATACATTTTTCAAGTGCTACTGGAGATGGTTCTCACCCAGTTGTGCTCTGACTCTCGCCATGGTATTCTCGCATAAATAACCTGGGTAATATTAACCGGAACTCTGTTGACAGGTTTTATCTCAAAGCAGAGGTGAGGGTATGGATCAGCTATTGCAGAGAGTTACAGAGCACAACAGTGTGAGGACAGTGCACTGGAGAAGCAATGAGGAAGAAACAGAAATACCTGTAAGTTAAACTTCGTACAGTTTTTTTTCCCCCTGTGCTCCTGCTGCTACTCACAACATACACAAAGTTATCATTACACATCTCCCCAGAGACAATGACAAACAATGCCTGCAGAGAGCACGGAGCACAGCAGTGTTAGGACACGCCAGCAGGACATTTGCAAAAGCCACAATCCTAGATTAAAAATCCAAAATTCACAGTCCTGCTGCTACTATCAACATACAGAAAGGTTTGATTACACATCTCTCCAGGGACAATACCTGTCACTGGCTGCAGTCTACATGGTGACACCTGCTGACAGGTTCCCTTTAAATGATATTTGACCCATTTTTTACGTAACTTTTCATCATTGTGACATTTTTTCCCACAATACACGGGAAGGGCTCCGGCGCTGATCTAGACTTGTTTATGTTACTGAGATAATGAAGAAAAGCTCCTTTCATGGAGAAGTGTGTGAAGTGTGAGGTTCTGGCCGGTGAATTACTATCTTTATTGTTTTGTTGTTTTCTACCTGATTGACTTAGAAGAAATTATCTCGAGGAACCGGATTCAGGTGTAATTACTATAAAGAGTAAATGGCGGCTTTTGTCACCAGGAATCAATGGCCGTTGCGGCTAAGCCGCGCCGTGACCTTCCCATCACAAAGGGCGACTATTCATGGAGATCCAGTGACATCACCGGCGGCTTAATCCGCTCGATGGGAGTTACTCACCTGCGGCGCGACAAGACATCCTGGGGCGGCTTTCTATTTGGGAATGTTTTGGTTTAGGCTTACACCTCTGTTTCTTTCACACTCGAACTAAGATAACTCCAAAAAAATTCCTATATTAACTCTATATTAGTCATTGCCCATCCCTCCATCCATTGAATAGGCACCATGTAATGCCACAGGTCACCCTCGATGATTGGCTGAACGGCAGGTCGGATTTGTTCTATGATGTAGTAGCCCAATACCGCTACATGCTACAAAGTATCATACGGAAATATTGGTTCTTCTATGCAATCTATATGGAAGTCCACTGGCACATGTAATAGAATATAACGATTGGGCATGTTGGATTTTAACATGCCTGATCCTTTATCGCACAAACCCAATTCTTTTTACTCTTTTAACCATAGTCACATCCCATGCACAACCATACAGATACATTGGGGCACATTTAGTAAGGGTCCGTCGGACGCATTTCTGTCGGGTTTCCCGAATTTTTCCGTTTTGCGTTGAATTGCCCCGGGTTTTTGCCGCTTACGATCAGATTGTGGTACATCGGCGCCGGCTTTCATGCGACACAAATCGGGGGGGCGTGGCCGTCGGACAACCCGACTGATTCGGACAAACCGCGGAATTTAAAAATCAAATTGTGTTGCAAGATCAGCACTCACATGCACCGGGAAGAAGAAGGTGAACTCAGTGCGAAGCGACACATGCAGGAAATTGGACGCACCATCTTAGCGAATCGCGGCAGACCAGAATCCTCGTTGGACATTCCGGATCGGCGGCGTCAACGGGGCGGGTAAGTAAATGTGCCCCATTGTCTTTTGGAGTCTAGGAATGTCAGAAGTTACAGGCAGGGGACAGGCATCCGTTATGCTTTACACTGAATCTTCTTTTACCTGCTTTTACCCCACTAAACTCGCAGCTCCCTTTCCAAGATCTTCTTCTCTTGATCAGACTAAAGAGTGGCTACAAAGAAGGTCCGACGCTCCGGAGGACCCGTCCTTTCCTGTATTACACAGAGAAGTCAATCATTTACATGGACATGGTGTAATACTTAGTTTCCCCTGTGGGGGAGCTGCAGAAAATCTGATTATATCTGATCATTTTCATCAGAAATTTCTACATAAATTTCACTTTTAGGGATAATTATTAATAATAACAACCAGCAACAAAATATTTCTATCCCCTTATCTGTTGCCACAGGCACAGCATAACAAATAATGAGCTATTGCAGCATTTTATGGCAGATTTTAGTGCCAATAACATGAGGCGACTCTTGTTATTAGTTTTAGGGCTCCCTGATGTGCCAGCGGCGATTATTGACCACTACGTGTGCACTATGTGTTACCCGGCAGCACCACTGTGCGGTATAGTCTCATCGGACTGGTTCCAGGCATTGCATAACATTAGCATATTCTACCCCTGATAATTAGGATGACAAATTATCAGGCTTAACTATTACAACATATGAAGCCGATTAGTACTGGGATGGATGCCCAGAAAAGTGATGCCTTAGTCAGTTAGAGGTGACAGAGTAGAGCCAGGAGAGCCCAGTGTGCGGTTATGGCCTACAATTATCACGTCAGGTCAACCAAGAACGTTCTAGATATAGAGAGAGAGGCAGATAATTACTAACAGTGGGGACTGGATCCACATTGAAACCTAACGGGATTAAGACCTAATCAGTTTTGACCCTTTTAAGTCCGATACATGGATCTGGTCTTTGGTGTAATATGATCATCAGGTCTTTATGTCTTGGAGAAGTTCTGGTGTAGGTGGCAACAGTTCCAACGTGGGTCGAGAGATAGAAGTGCGAAGCCCCAGGGATCAGGGAGAGTATAGTCATAAATGGAGTAAGGTCCGGTCAGAACTGTGTAGTCAAAATTAAAGCCATTGGTTAAGGCAGGAGGCTTTAAGGTAAGGGCAAGCAGAAGAGCAAATCAGATATGGAGTCATACATGAGTCTGGGTCAGGAATACAGAAGTCAGCTAAGACCAAATCAACACGTTCACAGGATAGCAACAGAGTAGGACCTTAAAGGGGTTTTCCAGGAATGTAAAAGACTTTGGTGGTCATTTACTAAGGGCCCGAATCGCATTTTTCCGTCGTGTTACCCGAATATTTCCGATTTGCGGCGATTTTCCCTGAATTGGCCCATGATTTTGGCGCACGCGATCGGATTGTGGCGCATCGGCGCCAGGTTGCACTCGGCAGAAATCGGGGGACGTGGCCATAAGAAAACCCGACGGATTCGGAAAAAAACGGCATATTTAAAAAAAAGTGTTGCTTGACACGCGCTCACCTGCACCCAGCGTAGGACGGGGAACTTCAGTGCAATCCGACGAACTTCGGCACAGCAGCGACACCTAGTGGACGCACTACCTTAGTGAATCGCCAAAAGACCCGAATCCTCCACTGAGAACGCACTGCTGGATCGCGACAGGACCAGGTAAGTAAATCTGCCCCACTGTGCCCAGACAGAAGTTCTTAGGGGGTCACAGGGTCCGCTTCGGCCAATGAGTCGCTCCCTCGGTACTGGCGACCACTTTCCATGGTCCAAGCTATACATTGGCCAAAACAGGTCCCATGAACCCCAGAACTTCCAGCCAAAAAATCTTGGTACCCGTGTTGCTCCATTACTACTGGTTCTTGACACTGTGCCCATCTGGAGGTTCTTGGGGGTCACAGGGTCCACTTCAGCCCATGATTGGCCTCCATACTGGGAACAACAAAGGATGTGACCTCCCATGGTCAACAGAATTGACATCCCAACGTCTAAGCCATACATTGAACGTCCAACTGGAAAGTCTGGGCAACCCCATCAGTACCAGAGGTGGGGACCGGAGGAGAGTAAGTACAGTAGTCTCCAAGGGTTTTTGCAGAGGGTTTTTCCTATAAAACCTTTCAATGCTCAGGAATCTTTCTGTGGGGGGAAAGAAGGAAGAAGCTCGAGGACTTCCCCCTCCTAAAGAGAAGTAACACGATCGGTCCAGGTGGTTGTCTTCTGAATGTCCTGTTATTCGTGCTTGGTCTGATGAAGGTTGTCGCTTTGGAACAGATTTTTGATTGAGATCCGCCATGGACTGTGGCTTCTTGACTTCCAATGACAGGATGTAGATCTGTCGGCCACCTGACCAAGACATATTGCCGGATTGGTGGCCAAACAGCCAATCCGGTAAATTGACATCCCTAGCAACTAGCCATGGCTATGATTGGCCAGGGGGACAAACTGAAAAATTTATCATGCAAGATAAAATAGTTGGTTTGTGTTTTAATTTGTAACCTAATTTACATACATAGGATACAGCTGTTATCATAGAAAACCTGAACAATAAAGTTAATGTGTAAACTAAACTTTATGGTGAACGCCATTAAAAAAAAGTTTTATTAGGAAAAACCTATGCAAATGGAGCTGTTCAAAACTGAAACTTGTTCTGCAAAAAAAACAACCCCTCATATAACTAAGTTGACTGAAAAAGAAGAAGTTGTGGGTCTTAGAACATAATGATGAATAAAGGAATAAAAATAAAGTTTGTTCCTGAAAGGGGTTTAAAAAAGTTTAAAAATTAGAGCAGCTCAGTTCACAGGAGCGATAATACTCCTGCTCCCCTAAACAGATGAATCGGGCCGCACCGTAGGAATAGGGAAGCATAGGAGTATTTTTATACTTTACGATACTTTATGCAGTAGTATTGCATTATATTGTATCAGTGATCAGACCCCCTAGGGTTAAATTACAATTGGGGGCCTAATAATAATTTAAAAAAAAATTTATCTCAATTCACCCCTCTTCTTTTTCAAGAACAGAAACAATTCCAAAGAAATAAAAATTAAAATACTAGGTACCCTCCCATCCCCCACAATGTGTAATGTGTCACAATATAACAACCGATTTCCAGCAATAAACCCTGTAACCCTAAAAATAACATACAAATGTCTGAATCTTCACTTTTTGCCATTTCGTCATGCATAAAAATTTCTATTAAAAGTAATTAAAAAGTCCCTAAAATGGAAGCTATGAAAACGTCAGCTCAATATACGGTACGATAGGAGCAGCTCAATGCAGAGAGCTAAGAGCACAGCAGTGTGAGGACAACCGTCAATCACCATTCTGCTGCTACTCACAATATACGGTACGATAGGAGCAGCTCAATGCAGAGAGCTAAGAGCACAGCAGTGTGAGGACAACCGTCAATCACCATTCTGCTGCTACTCACAATATATACAATACGATAGGAGCAGCTCAATGCAGAGAGCTAAGAGCACAGCAGTGTGAGGACAACCGTCAATAACCATTCTGTTGCTACTCACAATATACATACGTTAATGAAAAGCAGCTCAATGCAGAGAGCTAAGAGCACAGCAGTGTGAGGACAACTGTCAATCACCATTCTGCTGCTACTCACAATGTACACAGCTCTCCAGGGCCAATAGCTAACATCAGCGGGGGGCAATTATTTTTTCTACTTTGCAAAGTAGAACTTTTGAAAACTTTTTATCTTTAATATTGTATATTTTTGCATTGTATTTTATTCTTATAGGATTTGATGTGTTATTAGGCCGATCCTCCGGGCCCCGGGTGGAATATATTGTACAATAAGGAGGAATAATTGCTTCATATTTCTAAGGAGGACAGAAAAAAATTCCCTCCCCAGAATCCAGTTGTCGCTGCCTGTCATGTGGGAGAACAAGCCGTGTTATTTCCAGGAAACAGAATCCCAACTTTGAAGCTTTGTGTGAGATACAGAGGTCCCTGTGTGGAGCCTGACAGATATGACATATCTCACATGCTGCGCCCACCGGGAATATCACATTTCCCTCCCAGTCACGCGGCCTTATCCACCGTAAACTCAGAAAACCTCAATGAAATCACTATTATTTATCGCTCCTTAGAAATATTCGCTTGTATTTTTATTCTCTTGTCCCCCGGAGCTTTGGGAAAGGAAATATCCGGATGATTTAGAACAAACGTACTGAGAAAATTCCACAAACGGTAGAATTCCGATCATATCACACCTCACCGGGCTGATATTTAAAGGGGTTGTCTAGAATTCCCTGTTTACCTATTAAAAAAATACTCTCCAAAGACAGGTGCCAATGGCAGAGAAGAGTCACTTTTTGGCAGAGATTAGTCTTGAGAGGGTGTTAAGATGGGCTCCACAGGACCTACAGTCATGTTTCTGGTATCTTTTTAAAGATGATAATCTTATCTTTCAAATGACTAAATAGGAATAGAAGCTACAGATAAAGATCCAGTTTCTGACAAAGTCTTTAACTGCCTGTAAGTTTAGCTCACAGGACATTAAGCGGGATGCAAATTGAAAGATAAGTCATGCTATACCTGCAGCTGATAAACTCATCGTTTTACAACCAATGCTCTACTTCATAATTATGTGAACACAGCTTTTCTTCATTGCTGCATGTCCACAGCTCTGCTCCATGATTTCAGGTTCCCTTATTGCTGCATCTCCACAGCTCGACTGATGGAAGAGCAACAATAATAGTTCCGCTAAACCCAGTGGGGTGCATTTACTAAGGTCCATGCAACAGTTTTCTATCAGACTTTGCACTTTCTTTTATGTGCAAACTGCTTGCACATGTATTTAAGAAGTGTCACAAACCTTTTGTAGCTGCACTATTCTTCACGTGACACAAATCACTATAGGGGGTGTTCCGGTGCACAGTCGGACCATGCGCCAGATTTAACATGCAAAGTCCAACAGAAGTGTGTCACACTTCCTATATTAAAGGTGCACCAAAAAAAGTTGGTGCACTCTGTCAGAGCAGTACACTACACAGGCAAAATTCACATTTTCTCAGTTTTTAGTAAATGCCTGCCCAGTGTCTTCGAGCTTAGCTACATATGTCATCACAGCTCTGTTCCATTGTGCATGTCCACAGTTCTGCTCTATGATTTAAGCTGCACTTTAGTTCCTCCTTGGGAAGATCAGCAATTACGGTTCCATTAAATCCAGTGTCTACAAGCTTTGCCACATGTGTGATCAAAGCTCTGCTTCATTGCTGCATGTCCACAGCTCTGCCCTATGATTCAGTTGCCCTTTATTGCTGCACATTCACAGCTTCACTTTAGAAAGAGCCGCCACTATAGTTGTAAATCCAGTGTCTTCGAGCCTCAACACCTGCATAAGCATCCAAAAATCATCGATGCTATACAGAAATTATTTGCAAACACTCCTACATCACTGCTGTCACGTCTGTTTAGGATTGTAACAGCAGATCAATGGAAATTTCAAAAATCTTAACAGCAGCGATCACCAGGGCTGATATTTTTAAAGGCATCCACTATGTAACTATATACATCATCACAGGTCGTTGACCTTTGCCCACTTCCTCATCTTCTTATCTGTGTTGTCTTCCTTGGGAGATGATGATCCCAGTTAAATAGAGGAAAAAGCCAAAGCACAGGAAATATGAAGGGATTTAGTACATGCAAACATTTGCTTCTCTGGGATTAGCTGTCGTTATCATATAGTGTGGGGGGGGGGATGTGAATACATAGAAGACACCGCAGCAGATTCCTCAGAGCCCACGCCCGCCGCGCTGAATTATTGAGCGCTAACTCGGATAATTCAACCTGGGAAAGTCACTGACTAAGGAAGAAACGCCTTTTAACAGAATTATAGGGCGATGTTTTATCTCCATCCTTTGAAAGCGGCACAATGTCACTGCCAGGACACCCCATTTGCATGATTTCTAGACGAGGTTTGCAGAAGAACGAGAAGTGTTTTACTTTATCCATCGGAAAATTTCATTTGCAGGTTAACCCCTTCATGGTGCTAGATCCTCCTCGCATTTTAAAAAAACCTAAGGTTTTTTGACCTACTTAAAATTATTTTTGAGGCTACACCATCATCAGACCATCATCAGACCATCATCAGACCATCATCAGACTAGGGTTTCTTGGACCTCCTAGCCGGGAATGTCCTGAGGACTACTTTCCGTCTATAATTTCATCACAGCCTTTGTTTTCTGCACACAGGATATATCAGTAAGTAGCAGCCAATAGGTTAGATGTGATCCTCCCCCAAAAAAGATAGAAGCCTAGGAGCCAGTAAAGGTCATCTCTAAGTAAGGGGAGTAGCAAAAACTAGAAAAAACTTTACGATGGGTCCCTGTTCAGGTTCTCTTGACACCCTCCAACCAGATCCCATCCATAGCTTTCAGCAACATCACATGACCCATCAAGGATTTATGATACTTAGACTACCAATTATGAAAGGAGCTACATCTAGAACCCCAATAGTCAACGCTTGGTGGGCCACATCCTATTCTTCATTGATTCTACATTTGATATCCCACTACCACCTCTTGGACCTTCACCTTTCTCCAGAATGGGAGACCCTAACCCCAGACCTACTTGGTCAGTAGAAGAACGCAGATTCCAGAGATAGGACCTGGTCCTGTACTTGTATTTGGTATATTTCCCAACATTTTTTGGTAAACATGGCACCAGTCTGTGTGCTACTCCCGAGGACAATATCTAAGTTTTGCTACTCTCAGAGCAGTCCTGGTATAGGTGTTGGTTGATCTAGACATGCAAGAGACGCTGGTGCCACCCACCAAGGGATCAGGCAAAGAATGGCCAGGAGGAGGCCAAGGTCAGGGCAGTGGAGTTCTAGTGTGGTCAGGAGTCAGGGTCAAGGTCAGAACAGGCTTAGGTTCAAAATCAGGAACTAGCCAGTGTCCTCTTGGAAACACATTTACCAGGCATTGGTTTGGGACACCTTTGCACAAGCTTATTAACTATTAACTTATTACACATTTTAGACTCATCCTGGGGTATTAGGAGTCCCACTCTCACCTCTTGGACCTACACCTTTCTCCAGAATGGGGACCCTAAACCCAGATCCACCTGGTGAGGAGAAGTGTGCAGAATCCAGAGATAGGACTTGTTGTTGAATTTGTTATATTTCCCAATTTTGGGTAAGCATGCCACCCTATAGCAGCAAGAGCCACACAGACCGGTTTTGCTGTGGGCTAAACCAGTTCTGGCTGTTGATCTAGACAAGGCAAGTGACCCTGGGACACCCACCAAGGGATCAGGCAAAAAATGGTCAGGAGCAAGCCATGGTCAGGGCAATGGAGTTCTTGTGAGGTCAGGAATCAGGGTCAAGGTCAGAACAGGCTCGAGAACTAGCCGAGGTCCTCATGGAAACACTTTTGCCAGGCATTGGTTGGGGAAACTTTTGCACAATCTCATTAAATATGTGACAGATAGTAGCGGATGCTGTAAGTTACTCAATGCCAGTGAATTTTACAGGCCAGGACAAGCCAACTTTGGGTGAGAACCATCAATTGTCTCGACCACCTCTTAGGTCTATACCTTTCTCCAGAATAGAAGACCCTAAACCCAGAACCACCTGGCCAGGAGAAGGGTGCAGATCCCAGTAGTAGGACCCACATCTCACTAGAATTCAAGTCATGTCCACAATCTGTCCTCACATAACTTGTCACCAGCGCAGCCTCGGCACGTCGTGACATCACACCCACTGAACCTCTCCAATGTTGCCAAGTCACTTACAGCTCGGAGCTCGGCATCTATATTCCTGACGGGTCCAGGTCCATTAGGCAAATGAACAATTCTCTTACATTGGAGCGAGGGCCTTGTTTCCTAAATAATAGTGGGACTTGGCAGCCGGGTCTCCTCTATCCATCAATGACATCTCTGAACATTAAGATGATGATTTGTGGGTCCTCGGACCGACCTACGCACAGTAATTCATAGCAAGCGCAAAGGGTTATCGGGAACTAATTCAATGTCATAAGGAAAATCTGGATTTATAGTTTATGCTCATTTTACGGTGACATATTGCTAGGGTTAGGGTTTGCCGATTGCCGTATCTAGAGGGATATTTTCTGTTGCGCCAGAATCTTACTATAGCTTTTACGCAGAGCAGAAGGGAGGGGATATGGAGCAGTTCTATGCAGAGTGCGAAGACACAGCAGTGGTCCTAAGTCCTAAGTGCACTGAAGCTACAATCTTGGAAAATAATGTGAATCTACTTTTCATAGTAGGTCATGATAGATTGGTGGGGGTAGGACAACTGATCAGCTCTGCGGCATGTGATCAGCTCCATCATAACATATCAGCCGGACATCATTAGAGCCCTGCTGCTCTGAGTAACTGTCATTTACATTTTAACTGTTGCATTTTAAATTTAACTGCTGCAGCTTTTACTCAGAGCAGACAAGACCGTGAAGAAGTTCTGTACAGAGAGCTAAGAGCACTGGAGTGTGCTCTTATGCGCCCTTATGCATTTGAAGATCCTACAGACTAGAATATGAATCCATATATCAGAATCTTGCTGCTACTTTAAACATTGACAAAGCAGAGCCATTAACACGGGCTGCAGAGAGCTAAGAGCACAGCAGTGTGAGGGCACAGCCCTGATGCAGCTGGAAAACATACAATCCAAATTTCACAGTCTTGCTGCTACTAATTACACACACAAAAGAATGATCACAGATTCCCCCAAAGACAATACCTAACACTGGCTGCAGAGAGCACAGTACGCAGCAGCAGGACACACCCCAGTGCACTTCAAAAAGCTACAATCCTGGAATATAAATCCATATATCACAGTCCCGCTGCTACTAACAACACACACAAAGGTCTGATTACACATCTTTCCAGAGCCAATACCTAATACTGTCTGCGGAGAGTGCAAAACACAGAAATGGAAAGACACCCCCCCAGTGCATTCGGAAAAGCTACAATCCTGGAATAAATATCCATATATCACAGTCCTGCTGCTACTAACAACACATACAATGGTATAATTACACATTACACAATACCGGATTGCAGTCTGTATGGTGTGGATTCTATAAATGTTTATGGTACCATATTTATTTTTTGTAGATCAATTGATGTTGTTTAGTGGAACATCCTAAAAATGGTATCGGGCAACAAAATTGTTCCCAGCATGCATCTTTGTACACCATGGTGCAGAATCTCCCAACAGTTGTTATATACAAATCTCCATTTTCGAAAAACACTACTACTCCCAGCAGATATCCGGCTGGAGATTTTGCATCAGCTGGAGAGTCACCTGTAGCAGAGCGCCGCCCTAGCTGTCATACACGGGAATGACTCCACCGTCCTGTATGTTCACCCGCTGACCCTTGACCTGTAAACCCTGCATCAGCTGGTGTAATCTTTACATTGTAACCATGTCTTGTGTAACCGCTGCGGCGCAGCCAAGTATAAGGGATCGGAAGGGAAGGTCCTGGCAAACGCCGCACAATGTACAAAGTGTACAGTCAAGTTGTAACAAGATTTCTTCTTTATCTTTCCTCATTCCTGATCTCGTCTTGAATTGTCTGGCGAGGGAACACTAGGAGAAAGGTAATTCGGATTTGGGTCCATTGTTTACGGCCAACGCCGCCTCCGCGTTCTCAGGAATATTATGTTATCAATGACTCTCATGACCTCCTATAGCCCTTATATGCTGGGCAGCTATTCCCCGCAACTCCCCAATACACACGCACTCTCGCACCTCCTATAACCCTTATATGCTGGACGGCTATTCCCCACAACTCCTCTCCACGTACACACGCTACTATAGATACCTCCTATAGCCCTTATATGCTGGGCGAGCTATTCCCCTCGCAACTCCCCAATACAACAGCAACTCTCTGCCCCCTATATAACCATTGAGGAGGAGACGGACAGCCAAGAACAATAAAAACGGCGGACGAAGGACCAGTTATATGCTGGGCAGCTATTCCACACTCCCCAATACACACGCACTCTCGCACCCTCTATACCCTTATTATGCTGGACGGCTATTCCAGCAACTCCCCAATACACAGCATCTCTGCAACCTCCTATGCCCTTATATGCGGGGCGCATTCCCCAACCCCCATACACAGTCGCCGCACTCCTATAGACTTATATGCTGGCACGCGATTCCCCAACTCCCCAAACACACGCATATTGACCACCTCCATAGCCCTTATAGCTGGACGGCTATTCCCCGCAACTCCCAATACACACGCACTCTGCACTCCTATAGCCCTATATTGCTGGACGGTATTCCCCAAAACTCCCCAAACACACGCACTCTCGCACCGACCTATAGCCTTATATGCTGGACGGCTATTCCCCAAACCCCCAATCACAAGCACTCTTGCACCTCCTATAGTCTTAGTGGAGGAGCTATTCCCCAATTCCCCAATAACACACGCACTCTTGACATCCTATAGCTCTTATAGCTGGACAGCATTCCCCGCAATCTCCCAATAACGCAACACGACTCGGGATGTGTTATTGTGGATGTATATATTTAGCTAATGAGACGCGATTTTTTCGCCATGTTATGCGTTTCGTATTTTATTTATACACTCCCCGATCCTGGCGCTTGTTTGTCCTCTCCGTTATCTTCTTTATGGGAGTCTCTAAACACATTAAATATTCCTCCATGATGAATGCCTCCGCTTAAATGCAAAATCCTGCATGTAATGACCTAGGTGAGTTTGCGCCCCCGACCAAGTCAATCCCTTTGTAATTTCCGTATTCAATGGCTCCCGCGCTAATAAATGATGCATGCACAAGAAGTATGCGCCCAATTCTGAGCCCACCCCTAACACCGCGTCCCATAAACTCCACGGTCCCAGTCTCTCGGAGGAGCGCGGCGCAGTCATCCCCCCTCTTTTGTTATTCAACCTATTTAATAATAATGATGGCAAATAGTCGCTAAAAGTTACAGGGAGGGAGGGGGGGGGGGGGGGGTGCTGCAAATAGCCAAAGCTACGGTGTGACCGAGATACATTTATAATAAATAAGTTTATTCGATGTCGGCCCCATAGCAAATTATAGACACCCCCCCCACAGTGCACCCCCCCCACACCCCCCCAATACCTGCAGCTAAGGAGCTGGGCCCAGGCTCACTCACTGAAAGTATCAGACCCCTTTAGATTTTCACTCTTTGTTTATGTGCAGCCAATTGTTGGATCAAAAAAGTTTGTTTTTCCTCATTATGTACAATTGCCCCAATCTTCCAGGAAAAAAAACAGGGGCCAGATGTGTCACTTTCTGCGCTTAAGTGTAGTTGTTGCGTTATATTCTGGCGCACTGTTGCGTCTGAATTATCACAAGTTAATAAACCAGTTGAGGGATGAGTTCCTGCCTCTATTTCACTTACTTTAGGCACAGTTAGCGCAGTTGGCGCAATGTTAGATCAGGGCACATTCATTGTGATCCTCCTACAAGATCTCCTTCTGCTTCCTCCTGCACCCCAGCATGGAATGACCCCACAGCAGCCCCCAGGTGTGTTGACACCTGCCGGGAGAATCAGAAAATTCGGGCCCATACAGCAAAAGTGTCTGGGCCCCAACCCACACCCCACCGAAAAGCAATCCTGCCCCAGCAGGACTCTTCAACACAGGGTTTGAGGGCTGTTGCTACGACAAGGCCACTTCTGGTTCATAGGTGATGCCAATAGGAGTCATACTTTTGGTCAAGTATATTTATTATTTAGTGCAAATATGGCACATAAAAAACTAAAGGATGGTGAACAGTAAACATAAAAAGTGTTTTAACAGACAACAGATAACAAATATAACATTATAAAGTGCAATGCTAGGGCCGCCAAACTTTTAATGTTTAATAAAGAATTGTGTTAATTACCAGTGGGGGTGCTCCAGTGCACCTAAGGGCTCTTACGTCACCTGCACCAGTCCTGAGGTAATCTGAAGTCCTGGTACTGTGCCTGCTCAGAACCTCGTGAATCACTGCATAAGGGTCAGGACTTCATATTCCTCAGAATAGAACCAAAGGGGAGGAAAAGAAGGACGTTATTGGCATGCCCAAGAACCAAAGTAAATCCTGAACAACATGCATACGAGTCACAGAGAGGCTGAGCAAGGCACAGGGTATCGGTGATTTGGGATCAAGCAGCAGGACTGGCCGCTGGGTGACATAAGGACACGCCTTAGGTGCACTGAGCACTCCCACTGCTCCTAAGCTGGTAATTAAACATAATTTTATAAAAAGCATTAAAGGTAACCATAGGGCCATTTTGATGGAACTTACAGTGCTGAATGTAATCAGGGTCATCAGGTGACATGCATGAACCTTCAGGTACTATGCTGGGACCGGTGCTCGATTCCTTAAACAAGGGATATTAATAAAGACAAAATACTCATGTACCACACTATAAAAATAACTTTATTAGATGCATGCATCTATAAGTGTGTAGTCACAAGAGCGCAATAAATAAGCATCAGCATTCAATGGATCAAAGTAAATGCAACATGTTGTTATAAGATATATGTAAACTTCACCATAGGGTGTAAACAAAAAATTAAACCAACTCAAATCACTTTGAGCCTCTATTGCAACAAACGTTGTCCCAGCAGCGCCAAAAAAGTGTACAGTTGGTAACAGGGTCCTGTGCTGACTGCATCACAAGGACTGCACTTCTCACATCAACCAATATGAGCAGGGAGCTCTGAGCACTTGGAGCTGCAGTGAACTGTAATGACAATCGTTTGTTCTTACAGTGCACTGCCCTCCAAGCACTGTGGAATTCCTCACTTATAACTGGCTTAGGGTGCCAGCTTGTGAGCGGTCAGCAAGGACCTGTTCTACAACTATACTCTGGCCTGAAAGCCACAACAGCTAGATCTTGGCAAAGTAACCGCAAATTCAGTTCACGGAGCAATCAGTCTTCTTACTTTCAGATTGTGCAAAAATTTATCAAATTCCGCTACCTGTTCAGGAAAATGCGTGAAAACTTTGACTACAATAAACATCCCTACCAGACAGCCTGACACTGTGTGACTGACTACAGGATCTGAGAGGCATTAGTGGCAATCTAGGACCTTATAGATGACAATCTCTTCATCAGGAAGGGACTTTATTCCCGGGTTCTCAATCAGGAATCCCTGCTATACTGCTGAATCACGGCCCGGATATCTCAGCTCCGTGCAGCATCTCCACCCGGCGTCCCTAAACATACCACATCACTGTACAGTATAAGTCTCACGGGACAACTACTGCGCTCGCTATATAAATCTTTTTTTATTCCCGCACCAACACAAGGGGACGCACAATACCCCAACAGAGAAACACATCCACGAATTACTGAGTATTCGCTGATCAACACTTATACGAACCAAAATAATCAAAACTCTGAGTTTATTTGAGATCGAGGGGCCACACACAAAAAGACTAATGGAAACTGACATGATGAACAAAAAAATTCTTTTTCTCGGGGGGGGGGGGCATAGCACAAAGGAGATGCAGAACAAGACTGAAAAAAAGAAGGAAGAAAACGGTATAGGAAGAAACCACAAAATCAAAGAACAGGAAAGAGACCTTGACGGAGCCAAACAAAAAACGATGAGGAAGTGGGAGAGGCCGCCCCCCCATAAATGGGAGTGAGTGGGGGAGGAAAGGAGAGGGAGGCCCACCCACACTGGAGAGGAATGAAAAGGGGAAGGGGTGAAATGGAGTATAGGATGAAAACACACCAAAAAGGTGTAAGTAAGCGCCGCGTAAAGGTTTTTGTGCTTCGCTAACGTATTTTTGAAGGGGTATGACACACCCCCAATTCTACTTTGGTGTAATGGGAGATCCTTTGCTATACTGGCCCCCATCACCCCCATCAGCTCCCACCCACCCCCCCCCCCCACCAAAGGATAGGTTAAAAATGATATGCTGCCCCCCGCCCCACAATCCCACATTGAATTATAAAATGTTAGGAAGCAATTATGAAAGGATATGCGCTTTCCCTCGCTCGCCCACACAATGGAATTAAATGATATGCTGCCACCCCCCCCCACATGAATTAAAGGATATATGCTGCCCCCCCCACCAATGGGTTAAATGATATCGCACTGCCCCCCCCCACCAAGGAATAAAGATAGGCAGCCCCCCAAAATGGATTTAAAGATATGCTGCCCCCCCCACAAGAAGTTATTAATATATTTTTATAATGTTTAAGATTAAATGATATGCTGCCCCCCCCCCAATGAGTGGAATAAATGCAATGTGATGCAACACAAAAATGGAATAATAAAAATAGGTGACTGAAACACCCAAAATGGAATAAATGATATGCTTGCCACACCCCAAACAATGAAAACATATAAATGATATGCTTGCCCCCCCCCCCAATGGAAGTAAGATGATGTGATGCCCCCCCACAATGGAATAAATGATGTGCTTGGTCCACCCCACAATGGCAATAATATAATGATGTGCTGACAAACACCCAAAATGACCACCACATGGAATAAATGATCGTGGCTGGCCCCCACAAATGGAATAAAGATTGCTTTGCCCCCCCCCCAATGGAATAGAATGATGTGCTGCCCCCCACAAGGAAATTAAATGAGGTGCTGCCCATCCACACTGAATATTTAATATGCTGCCTCCTTCCCCACCCCATGAATATATAATTGTTCGGCCCATATTTTAATAAGCACACCATGTTTTATCTTGCTATTTGATTTAAAAAAAAAAAAAAAACGCGTACTAACCTCAGGCTCCACATCTGATGTTTCATTAATGGAATATTGAGGAACAGGATAGGCAAAGCGGTGGGCGAGCAAGAGTGTATTGGATGACCGGTAATCGAGCGGGTTCACCGGCTACTCCTTCAAATCCCTCCTCATGGACGATGTGGCCGGAAGCAACAACGGCCGCACATCGCTCCAGTAATAGGGACTTAGACAGACACGGAGAATGGACCCTCGATATAACTTCATGAAATTTTTCTTCCTGGAAGAAAATAGAGAAAGAATAAAGCGAAGGGAAGGAGATGAAGGGGTCAGGTACGGAACGGATGCTCAGGCGTAAATGAAAGAGTTATTTTCTACAGGAGCGCAGAGGGGTAGGGGTAAATGAAGGTTTGTCGCGACCACAGTCGTTGGCCCTGCGGCTTGCGGCCCCAGCAGGAGCATGAAATATCGGCGATATTGGAGCGCAAGGAAGGGGGCACCCAACCAATAAATCCGGATTCGGCGGGCCCGGCCGGCTGCTAGGCGCTCCAATAGCGCCAATGATGGATCCGGCTCTGCTCATGGCAGAGATGGCGGCCCTGCGGGCCCCCCCCCCCCCTAGTGTCTTAGAGTCGGGTCCCCATAGGGGCAGTACCAGTTGTACTGGCCCTATCGGCGGCCCTGCACCCTGCACCCAGTGATCTCCCTTCAGCAGGGGCTTATCCTGGAGGAGATCCCTCCAGTGTGGTCTCATGACTGCACCCCTGTATTCTGCACAGATCCTTCTCAGACACCCAGTGGGGGGTCATCCTGCTACATGGGGAAACTTCTCTGTCGTATTGCAAAAATCCTGCAAAACTCTCTACTGTCTGCTATGAGCTGAGGGCTTCTACAGAAGTTTTGTAAAATAAGAGGTGATGACCGTAAAAAAGGCTTGTAGTGTCGTGGTTTGTCTGTTAGAATCTGTGTGTCTGTAATGCTCTGTAGGTTTCTTCATAGTTTATAACGGTGAAAAAAAAAGACACTTGTCCATCGCACCTCCTATAACCCTTATATGCTGGACGGCTATTCCCCACAACTCCCCAATATACACGCACTTTCGCATCTCCTATAGCCCTTATATGCTGGACGGCTATTCCCCGCAACTCCCCAATACACATGCACTCTTGCACCTCCTATAACCCTTATATGCTGGACGGCTATTCCCCACAACTCGCACCTCCTATAACCCTTATATGCTGGACGGCTATTCCCCACAACTCCCCAATATACACGCACTTTCGCATCTCCTATAGCCCTTATATGCTGGGCAGCTATTCCCCACAACTCCCCAATACACACGCACTCTCGCACCTCCTATAACCCTTATATGCTGGACGGCTATTCCCCACAACTCCCCAATACACACGCACTCTTGCACCGCCTATAGCCCTTATATGCTGGACGGCTATTCCCCACAACTCCCCAATACACACGCACTCTCGCACCTCCTATAGCCCTTATATGCTGGACGGCTATTCCCCACAACTCCCCAATACACACGCACTCTTGCACCTCCTATAGCCCTTATATGCTGGACGGCTATTCCCCAAAACTCCCCAATACACACGCACTCTCTCCGCAACTCCTATAGCCCTTATATCGGGACGCTATTCCCCAACTCCCCAAAAAAACACAAATAGAGATATGGAAAGAAAAACCCCCCAATACACACGCACTTTGCACCTCCTATAGCCCTTATGCTGGACGGCTATTCCCCAACTCCCCAATACACACAGCACTCTCGCACCTCCTATAAGCCTTATATGTGGACAGCTATTCCCCACAATCTCCCATACACACGCACTCATCGCCCTCCTATAGCCCTTATATGCTGGACGGCTATTCCCCAAAACTCCCCAATACACACGCACTCTCGCACCACCTATAGCCCTTATGTGCTGGATGGCTATTCCCCACAACTCCCCAATACACACGCACTCTCGCACCTCCTATAGCTCTTATATGCTGGACAGCTATTCCCCGCAACTCCCCAATACAAGCGCATTCTCGGCTGGGATGTGTTCTGTGTATGATGTTATATATTTAGCTAATGAGACGTGATTTTTCTCGCCATGTTTATGCGTTTCGTTATATTTTATACACTCCCCGATCCTGGCGCTTGTATTGTCCTCTCTCCGTTATCTTCTTTTATGGAGTCTCTAAACACATTAAATATTCCTCCATGATGAATTCCTCCGCTTAATATGCAAAATCCTGCATGTAATGACCTTTTATTTGGGGCCCCCCCAATCCATATTCTTATTTTTCCCTTTGTTAATTTCCCGTACAATGGCTCCCGCGCTAATAAATGATGCATGCACAAGACGTATGCGCCCAATTCTGAGCCCGAACAGCGCCATAAATCCAGGTAACAGTCTCCTCGGAGGAGCGCGGCGCAGTCACCCCCCCTCCTCTTCTCTTGTTATTCAACCATTTTAAATTAATAATGATGGCAAATAGTCGCTAAAAGTTACCGGGAGGGAGGAGGGGGGGGGGGGGAGCTGCAAATAGCCAAAGTTCACGTGTGACCGAGAATACATTCTTATAATAAATAAGTTTTATTCGATGTCGGACCCCATAGCAAACTTTATAGACCCCCCCCCCCACCACAGTGCAGCCCCCCCCCCCCCAATACCTGCAGCTAAGGAGCTGGGCCCAGGCTCGCTCACTGAAAGTTTTCAGACCCCTTTACATTTTTCACTCTTTGTTTCATTGCAGCCAATTGTTAGGATCAAAAAAGTTCAGTTTTTCCTCATTAATGTACAATCTGCCCCAATCTTCACAGGAAAAAAAACAGGGGCCAGATGTGTCACTTTTCTGCGCTTAAGTGTAGTTGTTGCGCTTATATTCTGGCGCACTGTTGCGTCTGAATTATCACAAGTTATAAACTATCTGCGATGGGATGAGCTCCTGTCTCTTATTAATCACTTTACTTTAGGCGCAGTTTAGGTGCAATGTTAGATTTGGGCTCATAGTTTTGGATTTTCATTCGGCCACGCCCCCCGATTTCCGTCGTGTGCATGCCGGCGCCGATGCGCCACAATCCGATCGTGTCCGCCAAAATCCCGGGGCAATTCAGGGGAAATCGGCGCAAATCGGAAATATTCGGGTAACAGTTGAAGTAAAGGACCCCCATTCACTTCAAGTTGGGACCTTGCAAGTCACAGCCATTTTTCTGCTTAGGATATGTACTTGTTTTCCTTGGTAGGAATGAAAGCCGTCATGGTGGTCTGGGCCAAATGGAAGAGAAAAGGGAATAAAACTATCCGAGTTTCTTGATATTAAATACTTGTATTTACCAAGAAGTGTTCTTGAAGCGCAGGGTGTTACCATTCCCTCTGTAAAGCAGATGTATCCCTAGTGTGATGATACATTTATGTATGGCTACAAAGTAGCTTCTGGATTTTGGGTTTGTGCGTCTGAGAGGCCATGGATAACCAATATAAGAAGATACCACAGTCCCGGTGCCTGGATATGAGTAATGTCCCTGGTTTATCATGATGGATTTTGATGGTTTGGTTTAAGCGGCTATTAGGGCAAGTGCCACCCTTCTTCTGCAAGCCCAATCCTGTTCTTCTGGATGCAGACCCAGGCTCATACCCTATACTGCCCACACCCTGACAGTAGATCTATATGTCGTCTCCTCTTTCCTCCATCGTCTGTACATTATCCCCCAGTGGAGGAGCTGACTGACACCGGCCACATCTCCAGCATCTCTAGTGTTAAAAAAAACCCTCCCATTGATATTATGTATCGGAGCAGAGTCCAGCACCATCCAATCACATTCTAACCGATATTGAAGTCATTACAGCTAATTGCTTTTACGTGTTATTTTTGCGCCTACAGGCGACGCTTTCCTTATGTAATTAGAGGGATTGAATTATTCATGTAGGGATCAGATGGGTCTTTTACTTATTGTGTTCAGACATCTCACCAGAAAAACAAAAAACCTTATCCACTGCTTTACACTGCTGCTCAGCCTCTTCAGATCGACTTCCGGCGCAAACCCACCAAAATTGGCTGCTGTATAAATGGGGGTAATAACTATGGGGGCGGGGGGGGGGGGGGGGGGCTGAGGTTGCATTCAGATCTGGTCCCCTAGTAAACTCAAGGACTTCCAAATACAAAGACACCAGTATTATAATTGTAGCATGGCAGGAGCCTTTAAAGGAAATCTACCACCAGGATGAAGGATTGTAAACCAAGCACACTGACATACTAGTGTGCGCCCCTTGTGACAGGATCTGCTCTTCTTGTAGCTTTTTATGCCCTGTTTTTTTTTCTTTAAGGGTTTTTAAATCATGCAAATGAGGGGCTAATGGAGCCTGGAGCCCCTCAGGTTCATTTACATAATTGTAAAGCTTTTTTTTCTTAAAAAACAAGGGTATAGGAAGGTATAAGAAAAGCGGATCCTGCCGGAGGGGGAAGCCCCAGCATGTCAGTGTACTTGGTTTACAATCCTTCATCCTGGTGGAAGATTTCCTTTAAACCGGTTGTACCGTTATAGAGACTCCCCCTACTGCTAATCTGAGGATAGGGGATTATTTCTATAAAGCTAAAGGACATTGAGATACCCCAAGTCCCATAGATGTGAATAGAGCACAAAACTTAGTTTTGTGGCCCAGAATAGATGTATGCTTCACAGAATGTTAACGATTGTCACAAAAAATATATTATTTTCATACAGAATGTTATTTTGTGGCACAGAATGAATGAGATTTTTATGGTACATAAATAGAATTTTGTCACACACAATGGCATTTTGTCATAAAAAAGGTGATTTTATTATTCAAAGTTGCATTTTGTTGCACACACACTCTGGACGGAGATTTATCATTGTTTTTTTTTTTGGCGTAGACATATAACTTCTGCTAGTGCAACACCGTGCTAAGTCACATTCATGACTTGCAACTTTTTTAAAAAGTTGCAAAAAAAGTCTCATAGTCACTCCAGCCCCCTGCTGGTGGATGTGCAGCAACCTTTTGGTTCGTTTGTATCTAGGGGTCGCCTGTAAGTCAGGTGTTCTTAAGTAGGAGACTGCCTGTACTTCCATAAATCTGCGGGTCATTGATATCCCCAAAGTCCCATAGATTGACTGACAGATTTCTGGGCACAGAACAGAATCTTTTGTCCCACAAAATGTAACATTGTCATACAAAATGTTATTTTGTGGCACAGAATGAGATTTTGTCACACACAATTGCATTTTGTCAGTTTTTTTTCACATAAATGTCATTTAGTTGCACAAACGTAGGATTCCGTCCATGTATTAGCGATATGAATAGAGCAGGGTCAGCACTTTTACTGATTTTTGACCCTATTTACATAATTTCTGGGTTTCCCAGCAGTCACATTCTGTAGATAGGGGATAGGTTTCATTTTTGGGATAATCCCTTTAAGTGGCATCACTGAACCTTGCGCAGTTTATGGAGCTGCTTATTCCACAGATGTCAATTCTGCAGAGTGAATGGTTTGATTGTGTCTATTATATTCCTAAAATCTGTCGATGAAGCTCTTCGGGGGTCCCTTAGGGGCTGATAGATTGCTGATTTCTGATGCTCGCGCCATCTTCAGGCATTTGCTGTGCTCCATCACGGGCTGCATGAGACGCATAAGTCATTCATGATGTGGGCACCCCCCACCCCCTGGGTGCATACAGTACTCTGTTGTATCCCAATTTGCAGCGGCTCATTTATGGCCCCCTCCTAGTCACAGCTGGTAGTGAACGGCTGTTGGATCTCTGCATGCTGTCATCCAATACATTCCAGCCAAAGCCAAAGCTGCCCATTGTCTTGGCTGGGGAAGCGTGCTAAGTCACACTGCCCCCCTGCCCCTGGGGTTTTTGTCGGTCCCTCGGGGTACATCTGTTACACAGATCACTTCATTTGCCCAAAGCGAACAGATGATCACCAGCATGAAGCCTGCACTGGTTCCTTGTGTATAAGATGGAAGAGCAACCTCTAAAAACCAGGAATAAGCCCCCGGAGGTGAGAAAGACCCAAAACGTATGTGACAGAACATTAGTCAGGTTCCTGAAAGAAGACGTCATCAGTCTCATGTATAACAGTTACGAAACAATAGGACGCCCATTGTCATTGTATCAAAATTCATCAATTCTGAAATATGAAACATAATAGAAGACTGTCATATAATCTGGGATTATACCAGAATTTATATTTTTAACTAATATAATACTGCCCCTATGTACAAGAATATAACTACTATAATACTGTCCCCCTATGTACAAGAATATATCTACTATAATACTGCCCCCTATGTACAAGAATATAACTACTATAATACTGCCCCCTATGTACAAGAATATAACTACTATAATACTGCCCCCTATGTACAAGAATAGAACTACTATATTACTGCCCCCTATGTACAAGAATATAACTACTATAATGCTGCCCCATATGTACAAGAATATAACTACTATAATACTGCCCCCTATGTACAAGAACAACCAAAGATATAACTACTATATACTGCCCGCATGTAGCAGTAATATAACTACTAATCTACTGCTCCTATTAGTCAGAATATAATACTTATAATCTGGCCGCCCTATGTACAGAGAAATATCACTACTATAATACTGCCCCTATGTACAGAATAATAACGTACTATATACTCCCCCTATGTAGCAGAGAATATAACTAACTATAATCCTGCCCCCCTATGTCAAGGAAAAATATACTACTATATCACTGCCCCAAACTATGTACAAGATCACTACTATATACTGCCCCCATTAAATATAATCTTATGCGCCGCCCTAATTACAGAATTACTATATGACTGCTCCATGTAAGATAACTACTATATTACTGCCCCTATGTATACAAGAATATAACGACTATTTAATCTGCCGCCCCTATTATAAAGAATTACTACTATAGATAGCTGCCCCCTATGTTACAGAATATAACTACTATAATACACTGCGCCCTATACGTAACGATATAACTAGCTATAGATAACTGCCCCTATACAAGGAATACCTCTAACTGCCCTTATGCGTAATGCTACATAACCTGCCCCTATTACAAGATTAACACTATAATGACTCGCCCCCTATGTATCAAGAATATTACTACTGTAATACTGGCCCTCTATGTCACGAATATAACTACTGTATATCTGCCCCCTAGTAGGCAAGACTAGTAACTACTATAATCCTGCCCGCTATGTTAGCCAAGAATATAACTGACTATAATACGATCTGCCCCATGTGCAAGAATTAAACTACTATAATACTGCCACCTATGTACAATATAACATACTATAATACTGCCCCTCCCCTATGTACAGAGATGATAATATATTATACTGCCCCCCCTATTAATACTACTACTAATGCCCTATACAAGAATATAACTACTATATAACTGCCCACTATTGTACAGGTAATTAACTACTATATACTTACTGCCCCGTCTATGTACAAATATAACTACTATAATACTCGCCAGCCTCCCTTATGAACAGAAATAACTACACTATCATACTGCCGCCCCCTGTACAGCTAGTAATATAACTACTAATCAATACTGCCCTATTCCAAGTGAATATCTACTACTAATACTGCCTGCCCTATTACAAGGAATATAACTATCCTCATAACGATTTCCCCCTCCCCCCCCCGCCCCCCCCTCCCCCCCCCTCCACCCCCCTCCACATCCCCCGCTCCACCCCCCCAACCCCCCCCTCTTCTAACCCTACTCACCTCCCAACCTTTCCCCCTTTCTCCCTCCCCCCCGCCCCACCCTCCTCCCCTCCTCCTCCCTCTCCCCCCTCCTCCCTCACTCCTCCCCCCCCTCCCGCCCTCCACCCCCACCCCCCCCCCCCCCCTCCACTGCCCCTCCCCCCTCCTCCCCGTCCCTCTCCCCTCCCCCCCATCTCGCCCCCCCTCCCCCCTCCCCCCGCACCCCCCCTCCCCCCCCTCCCACCCCCCCTCCCCCCCCCCCGTCCTCCCCCCTCCCCTCTACACGCCTACCTACCCCCACCCCCCCGCCTCCCCCCGCCTTCTCCCCTACTCCCCCGCTCCCACCCCCCCGCGTCCAGATCTCCCCCCCTCGCACCCCCATTAACGAAAAAAAAAAAATAAATAAAAATTAATCTGCCGCATGTATTACTAGGCAATATACTACTATTAACACTGGGGCTCGCTGATGTCACAAGTACCTTATACTACTATAATACTGCCCCCTAGTACAAGATATATAACTACTATAACTAGCCCCTATGTACAAGAATATAATACTATAATACTGCCCCTATGTACAAGAATATAACTACTATAATACTCCCCTATGTACAAGAATATAACTACTATAATACTGCCCTCTCTTATGGCAGAATATACACCTATACGATACTGCCCCCTATGTACAAGAATATAACGACTATAATCTGCCTCCTATGTACAAGAATTATAACTACTATAATCTGCCACCTATGTATCAAGAATAGAACATACTACTATTATCTAATACTGCCTATCTGCCCCTATGTACAGAATAAACTACTATAATCTGCCCCTATAGTACAAGTATATAACCATCTACTAATACTGCCCCTATGTACAAGATATAACTATAGATACTGCTCCCCTATGTACAAGAATATAACTACTATAATACTGCCCCCTATGTACAAGAATGATAACTACTAATAATCTGCTACCCTATGTACAAGAATATAACTACACTATACTGCCGCCCTATGTAACAAGATATAACTACTTATCTGCCCCTATGTACATATAATAATAAACTATATACTGCCCCCTATGTGCAAGAATATCACTTCATATACTCCTGCCCCCTATGTACAATAATAACTACTATAATACTGCCCCTATGTGCAAGATATAACTACTATAATACTGTACTAATAGCTGGCCCCTATGTACAAGAATATACTACTATAATACTGCTCCGACCCCTAGTACAAGAATAAATACTAAATATGCCCCTATGTACATGAATATAATACTATAATACTGCCCCTATGTACAAGAATTAACTACATAATACTGCCCCCATATGTAGGGCAGATATAATAACTACTATATACTGCCTCTATGTACATAATATTAACTCTACTAATTGGTAATCTGCCCCTATTGTACAAAAATATAATCTAGCTATATACTGCTCCCTCTGTGTACAGTAATATAACTACTTCATACTAGCCTCCCCCTAAGAATATAACTACTATAATACTGCCCCCTATGTACAGGAATATAACTACTATAATACTGCCCCCTATGTACAGGAATATAACTACTATAATACTGCCCCCTATGTACAGAATATAACTACTATAATACTGCCCCTATGTACAAGAATATAACTACTATAATACTTCCCCCTATGTACAGGAATGGTAATATGTATCTTATAGCAGCAGTCGTAGAACAATAGCAGGAGACAGGTATCATTTCCCTACATTTGCTGTGTTCCTTACACCTACAAGTAATATAAGTAAGTGCCCCCCTCCTGGTGCTCCCTCTGTTTACAGTGAGAGGTTCCTGGCAGATCCCATAAAGTTTTGTGAGATGAAAGAGTCCGGCACCAATTACGGTGGAATGTAGAACCTGTACACGGAACCAAAACATTGACCTAAATAACTACAGGAAATTCTCTCTGACCCTTATACAATGTAGATATTACACATCAAAGTCCGGCCCGGGGTTCACTGGGAGGACGGAGATTGTTCTATATGAGGAATATCTGTGTTTATGGCGCGGTTACTGGAAGGGAGCGCTGGGTTTATAGGGTTACACATTGGCGGTTGTATTATTACAGGATATTGTTCTGGGTGTAAGGTGTGTACAGGCTCCTACATTACAGCTGCTATCACCAGCTGACGGGTCCTGACAGTCAGAGCGAATAAAAGGGAAAGCTCCGATTGGATGTGAGTCAAGATTTTCCTGTCGGGACAACCCCGGCTCTGCTGTCATAAAACATGTATCGCCCAGAGCAGGGGTAAGGTATTTGTCTTGGGATCTCACTGTCAATATTGCATCATTACCGAAAACATTGCACAAGAAATTCAGTCCTCACGGGTGCACGGATGAGCGCTCCCCCCAACAAGCCCAAAACTAGTCAAAATTAAGTTGCCATCACAATCCATCCTGATAAACCAGGGACATTACTCATAGATCCCGGCACCGGGACTGTGGTATCTTCTTATATGTGTTATCTATGGCCTCCTTCCTTCTTAAATCAACTTTTAAAATTATGCTAATGAGCCCTTCGGGCTTGATAAGTGTTACCAGAGCCCCTCTGTGTTGCAGATTCACAGGCTGTTATAATGTGCAGTAGACCTCACTCCCACTTTGTGAGGTTACATCACGCAGAAGGTGGGGGTAAGTGCTGAGAGAGGAGAGGGGGAGACAGTGTAATAGCCTGTGAAGCTACAAAGCCCTACAAAGTGTAATGTCCCTCCAAAGCCTTTCAGACTCATTAGCATAATTGTAAAAGTTGATTTTAGAAGGGTGGAGACCATGGATAGCAGATATAAGAAGATTCTCACAGTCACAGGACCTGGATCGATTATTAAGTGTCCCTGATTTATCCTGATGGGTTTTGATGCTGGATTTAAGGTTGCTGTCGCACCTGCACCCACCACGTCTATACCAAGACCAGAAGTCCCATAGAAGTAAATGGCCGACCATGCGCACCACACTGCGGTCCACCCACAGGCGGGCCAATGTTTAGACAATTTTAGAGGTCAGACACGCCTCTTTGCTACAGATTCACAGGCTGTTACACTGTATCCCATCCCTCTGCCTGATGTAATCTCACACCTTCAGAGAGGGAAGTGTTCCTGCGCAGTGTAACAGCCTGGGAAGCTGCTGCACAGATGGGCTCTGGTAACACCCCCTGAGCCTTTCATTCTCATTAGTATAATTATAAAAGTTGATATTAGAAGGAAGGAGGGGATGGATAACAAATATAAGAAGATACCACAGTCCCGGTGCCTGGATCTATGAGTACTGTCCCTGGTTTATCAGGATGGATTGTGATCATGGTAGGTTTCCTTGTACTTACCTTTATGAGAAGTCTGGGTTGTGAACTGTGATCATCCACAAGCCGCGGCCTCGTAAGTGCAAGACGTCTTTTATTGGAGGTGATATAGTCAGGAGGCTCCTTATAAAACCTCTTTTACAATTGTGTAAACTGTGAATATAAAATATTTTGAGTCCTGTATAATTCCCGGCATTCGGCTCCTGGCACCTCGGAAGGTCTTTACACTCTCCAAGGTGCTGAGACGGTGAAGGGACCGGAAGCTTCAGACCTGAAGATCCTCTAGAAGAGAACGTAAAATCCATGCCATGATGACTGAATCTCTCCTGTTTAACCTATTAAAAAAAAACCTCCCCCAAAGTCATGTGACAATGAGCACAGACGAGTCATATTTTGTCTGAGATGAGTCAAGTTTATAAGCTGCAGGGGGAGGGTCCCTATCTTGCGGTCTACAGTACCACCCCCCCAAACAAAAGAAAAATATGATATAAAAATCACATCAGATCACATCAGGCTTGTAGTTTTGTGATCTACAGAACAGGAGCTACAGAACAGGTAAAGACATAATAAAAATATGAGCTGCAGATAATGATCCACTTCCAGTTTCTCCGGTCCTGTAGATTGCAGAGCCACAAACCGGATGTAATCTAAAAGAGGAGTTTCTTATATTTAATATGACACAAGCCAAATGTTTCTAGATGCTATAGATCTGAAGATAGAGGCATTTTCCCTGCAGCCTCTAACATGACTCATCTCAGACAAAATCTGACTCTTCTCTGCTTATTGCCAAATGACTATGGAGGAGATTTTAATTTTTTAGGTTAAGGCTGTGTTATACATTAAACAGGGAATTCTAGAAAGGACATTTCATTCCCTACCTGAAGGGAGATTAGTGGGGTCAAATCTGGTGACAGGTTCCCTTTAAGATCCTATAGAAGTGAATGGAGTGTAGATGGAGTGTTGATCATTATGTTCGCTGAGGGTCCCAGTGGTCAGATTCACATTGATCCGATACCTTTCCCCTATGTCCTTTTTGGGTGAAAACTGAAAAGAAGAAAAGAAGAAATACCAAGTTTTGCACAGAACTCCTCCTGGAGGGAACCTGTCAGCATTATATTTGTAGCACTGAGCCCATTTTCAATGGACAAAGACTATAACGTTACTGTCACTTTAAGACGTGATACAATCTGTATAGGGTCACTTTGTTGTTGTCACTTGGTCAGTGGTAGCTACATAGAATAAACAGCGCCCCCTAGTGTTCAGCGCAGAGTAATGCAGCGGCGGGAGTCGTCTAACAGGATCCTATGAATAGCAGCTCCATTACTCCACTACCTCATATTGCAAGGCCATGACCCGGTGTAGGGTCTCCGCTTATCGGAAATCTGCTTCCATCCTGTTCTTTGTTAGAGCCGGAGTAAACAGTGGGAGGCAGGAGCTCAGGAAAGTGATCCGGCCTTGTTATGGGGGCTGGGAGGACGGGATCAGCTGGAGGCTCAGCCATCGGGAACGGACCGGAAATGACCAAACAAAAAGCAAATAAACAACAACCCGATGTATAAGGGATGTACGATGGACCTTCAATGGGGGGAAGTTATCGGTACACCACCAAGGTCATTAGTATCCGATCGTTAGGGGTCAGTCTTTTGGCATTCACGATGGTCACGGTTTCCTCCGGCTCTGATACTAATACAGAACAGATCGGATCCCGATTGGGACAACTGGACCATTACACAAAGAATGGAGCGGTTCTTCCAATCAACGACGTCTCCACCAATGTGACCAATGTGATGATGGTCACCTCTCCAAGAGAAGTCATCAATATCCATAACTCACATAAATGTTCCCCACATACATCTTCCATCTAGGTCCAACTTGCTTCATGCCTGTCCTGGCACCCAAAGCCCTGCACCAGTCCTGCATACCGCGGCAGTGTCCAACTAGGTCCTTCCTTTCTTCTGTCTTGAAGATTCTACTCTGTAACCTTCTATGACCCTAAGGCAAGTTCCTCTCCGTTACTTTTGCCACCTCCTCTCATACAAGTCTTCTCTGGTGCTTCCCTTATACTCTGGAATTCCTTCACTGCCCCCAAACCTTTCCTCTGGTAGAAGGCTCTAAAGATGTTTAGAGCTTTACCTGGAGTTACAAAGTTCCTACATGACGCTTGTCTACCTTGATTATTCCATTTTGTACAATGTAATAACTCAACACCTGGAATTGGGCCTTAGTCATATGATTATAACCACCAGCTAATATCCAGAATAACCACAACATGGGTGATCACCAGACATCAACAGTAAGAGACGCCAGATGGTTCTTCAAGATATCTGGAGCCAAGAGACCGCAGTGTGTTCAACATTTTTTGACAGGTGTGATTTGGGGAAACCTGTTAATCAGGTTGGTCCCATATGTGCTTGATTGGATATTTCCAATTCAGGTATTTATGATATATCTATAGGATATGTCCAATATGTCTGGACCCCACCCAGGGTCGGATTAGGACTATGATGAGCCTGGGTCTGTATGAAAATTGTGGGCCCACTACAAGTCAAAATTTTTAGTCTACATACAGTAGCAGAACGAAACTTCTTCGGAAAGAAGGGGGGTTCCTTCTTTTCGTATCCAGTTCTGCAGTTTAAGGACCTTCAGAGGTTCTGAAAGGGATCTTGTATTCATGTGTGTTGAGAGCAGGCACACACCTATATGGTTGTCAGGGCAGGAGGTCCTCTCTTTTTCATCTCTACAAGACAGCATTGGTGGCCAAGGGCCCCCTCGAAGTCTATGGCCCTGGGCTGCCACCCAAATTGCCCATAAGATAATCCATTACTGGTCCCACCTCGAGACAAGACATCAGATTCCATCTCCATTCAGGTCAACAGAGGAGCCAACATATCTCAGGGTGTTTATTTGTAATGAATACTTTAGAATAGAAAACTCCCTTTAAGGTATGGAAATAAGGATTTCTGGGAAGTAGCTTAGTTAGAATTTTGAACAATTATGGTGACATGTTGTATTGTCCTCCTGGAAGATCTCGTCATCTCCAGGGAAGACAATGGGGCACATTTACTAAGGGACCGCAGCCGCGAATCCGTCGGGTTTTTCCCGAATATTTCCTCTTTGCTCTGTATTTCACGGAATTGTGGCGCACGCGATAGATTTTTGGCGCAATCTCGCCGACTTTCGCGCGACAGAAATTGGGGGGCGTGGCCACTGGACAACCCGAAGGATTCGGAAAAACCGCAGAATTTAAAAAGCCATTTGTGTCGCAAGATCAAGCACTTACATACACCGAAAAAAGCAGGTGAACTCCGGCGGACCTCGGCGCAGCAGCGACACCTGGTGAATATCGGCGCACGGACCTTAGTGAATCCCAGCAGAACCCGAATCAGCGCCGGAGAACCTGCCGCTGGATCGCGACTGGACCGGGTAAGTAAATCTGCCCCAATGTGTACAGGGGCTGGTGATCTACAAGGATGGACAGACAACCAAATTGTTTGAGATTCTGCTCCAGTGGACCCAGACTGTACCAAGAAACATTCCCCTCCGCCACCACCACGGGTGGTCTATAATGTTGCCTATATCCCATGCCCATCATAAACGTTATCTATGACCCTTGTACTCCACCCCCATCCTATTCGTGAACATAAGTCTCAAGGAACTACAAGTCTCAAGGACCTCAGCATTTAGGTTGAGGAGGAAACGGGCATAAACTCATGAATTATAAATTATAATTTTCTCGGCCTCATCCGTCTTCCTGTTCGGTGACGCGTGGATTGTGATTTCAGGAGAACAATTGGGATTTAATTTCCTTTTAATATTTTTATCCCATGTGGAAGACAATGCGCCTCATGTAATCGATGCCTGAGCTTTATCACAGCGTCTGTATCTTTGTCTCGGGGTCATTAGACGGTTCCGCTCTTTTACTGAGTCACTTCTCCTGAGTTGCACTTTCTTCGCTGGAGTCAATAGATGCTGACAGAATAGGAAGTGTACGAGCTAATTCTGGAATATGCCTTATCCATATGGAGGTCACTGCTAAACAAGGGTCTATAGACAAGCCATGGGGGCTGCTGGGGTTCTACAAAGCTCAATGTGCCGGATCCAATTGTTATGAACCTGCGGAAGAAACTATGGAGAATCTGTGAGATGTTATAGATCCGATTAATTTCTGAGACAATTCGGTTCTTCTCTGATCTGCTACATGACCGACTTCCCAATGAAAAAAGTTATCCTTGATCCAATATGGTGGCTTTTAAATGGCGGACATGTTACGAACATAGGGGCACATTTACTTACCCGGTCCTGTCGCGATCCAGCGGCGTGTTCTCCGTCGAGGATTCGTGTTTTCCGGCGATTCACTAAGGTAGTGCGCCCCATGTCCACCAGGTGTTGCTGCTGCGCTGAGGTCCACCGGAGTTCACCATCCTATCCTGGGTGCATGTAAGTGCACGTCCAGCGGCACTTTTTTTTTTTAAATAACGCGGTTTTTCCGAATCCGTCGGGTTTTCCGACAGCCATGCCTCCCGCTTTCCATTGCATGCATGCCGGCGCTGATGCGCCACAATCCGATCACCTGCGCCAAAAACCCGGGGCAATTCAGGGTAAAACGGCGCAAATCGGTAATATTCCGGAAATCCGATGAAAAATAGCGATTCGGGCCCTTAGTAAATGACCCCCATAGTCTAAAACATTGTCCTCCTCGCCCATTGCTGAGGGATCCGATACCTATTTTTCCCAGGACTTGAATATGGAGCTATTTATAGTCATGTAATGGTAAAAAACAACATAAAAGCTACTAAAAAATACATCGGCTACAACAAAATCATTAGGTACAGTAGGACTATTTCTATGAAAAATCACTTTTTTCCATTGATTAGAAATCTGAGCAGTGCAGAACATCCCGGCCATTGACATTGATGATTTGTGAGCTGGCAACTGCTCTCTAAAGATGAGCCGGGTCTCAGGAGTCCCATCTGTCCGGGCAGAAGTCTCCTCTCCATATGGCTCATTCCTGGAGACTCGACTTTTGGTGAAACAATAGTCGTCCTCCTGCCACCTCAGAGATGTGTGAGCGCCCCCCGCTGTGATAATTGACTGCAAAATCAGCTCCATGACTAACAGGACAGTGATGAAAAGGAGCCCTGTGCCGGGACTATTGGCATCTTGTCAGATCACTTAAAAGGTCAATTGTTGAGTAAATTGCCTCGTTATCTGCTTTTTTTTCTTACTACACCTCTGCCCGAGGGTAGCAGGTTGTATTTTAGCTCTTCCTACATATCTGGAATTAATTATGGACTTTATTTTTATCTATGGGTTCTTGCACCCATACAGGATACAGGAACATTGGGTCCACTCATCTCTGTATACAATGGGAAACTCTTGTGTGCGGGGGAAAAGGAGGACCCTAAAAATATCTTGTTAGAGGACCTAAAATTCCTAGTGGTGGCTCTGCTCTGGGCTTTGGCCAGAAAACATTCTCCAAACCAAGACACTTCCTCCCCAGATTACACTGACTTCTTTACACACTTTGGGTTAAGTCTTTCCCCAGTTTGTCACTGAGCATAGGCCAAGATTTATAAAACTGCACCATGTGGGATTACCCCTTAAAGTAGGGCCCTGGGTGACCTCAGTGGGGCCATTTGCAGTGGCAGTATTAAAATGCAGAAACTATCTATACAGCGCCTCCGCTATACTGCCGCTATCTAAACATTTCTCCCATATAGACATCCCATCTAGACAATGCTCCCCCATACAAGCCCCACTTACAGTGCCCCCTACAGGCCATACAGTGGTCTCTCATAAATGCCCCCGATGCAGTGCACTCATACAGGGCCCCCTTTAAAACAGCCAACAAGGACCTCTAAGTATAGATCTGGGTCAGGGAGAAGTGCTCCATCTTGATGGTATCGCATCTAAAGAACATATGACAATTTATGACATCATTGCCCAATTCGACCCATAAGTTTTTTGGACAGTGGTAATGGGAATGGCGCACTTCCTCCATAGAAGATGAACACCATGACAATATATACATTTTAGAGGGCCCAGCATTGGCGCTGGCCCGTGGGGGACCCACACCACATTGGGATGCAGGTTAACCAGTTCCTTTTTTTATATGGTAGATGGAACCAATGAGAGAGGGTGAAGAACCTGGTATCCCTCCCGGTCGGCCCTATTAGGTACATATACACAACTGCCTCCCTCTCCATGTTCTCGAGTAATACTGCGAGAGAAGAGAGAGCCTTGGTAGGGGCAGATCTGATTTGCTCAGGTGTGTTCACGTTATGTGATGTCATCCGTTTAGAACGAGTGGAAACAGGGAATAAGGTGTCCTGCAGTAGAGGGGAATATCCACATTTAATCTAAATCTTGTTCATAAAAGCCCCCCCGTAAATTACTTCAAAAACAATAGATTAACACCTACAGAGACCCCAAGAGGAGTGAAAAATGGGAGTGGTAACCAGGACCCTGCTCGTTTCCTTTATGATTGGCAACGTCCTTAGAGCAGCTTCCTGTTTGCCCGGTCACCGGGTGGTTAGGAGCATTGTGTACAGGACCCTGCTCTATCCATATGATTGGTGGCTTAGTCCTTGGAGCAGCCCTCCTGCACCTGGGTCACCAGGTGCGGTAAAGCAGTGTGTCATGACCCTGCTCTTCCATATGATTGGGTGCTTTCCTTGGAGCAGCGCCTCCTGTGGGTCCACCAGGTGCGGTAAATGGAGCAGTGTGTAGGACCCTGCTCTTCCATATGATTGGCGCTTTCCTTGGAGCACGCTCTGCACGGGTATGGAGCAGTATGGTAGCAGTGTGTACAGACCCGCTCTCCATAGATGGCGGCATTCCTTGGAGCAGCGCCTCCTGCCGGTCACTCACGTTGCGGTATGGAGCAGTGTGTACAGGACCCTACTCTTCAACCCATGTATGGTGCTGTCCTTGGAGCAGCGCCTCGCCAGGTCAACCAGGTGCGTATAGAGCAGTGTGTACAGTGACCCTACTCTCCATATGTTGGTGCTGTGTTGGTAGCAGCGCCTCCATGCCGGCACCGGGTGCGTATGAGCCAGTGTGTACAGGAACCCTGCTATTCCATATGATGGTGCTGTATTGGAGGCAGCGCATCCTGCCGGTTCACGGGTCGGTAAGGAGATCAGTGTGTACCGGAACCCTGCTCTTCCATCATGATTGGGCGCTTCCTTGGAGCAGCGCCTCCGCTGGTCACCAGGTTGCGGTATAGAGCAGTGTGTACAGGACCCTGCTCTCCATATGATTGGTGCTGTTTGGAGCAGCGCCTCCGCCGGGTTCACCGGGTCTTGTATGGAGGCAGTGGTGTCAGGACCCCCTGCTCTTCCATATTTGGCGCATCATTGGAGGCCCAAGCGCCGTCTGCCGGTCCACGCAGGCGGCGTATGGACAGTGTATAACAGGTACCCTGCTCGTCCATATGAATGCCTTCCTTGGAGCAGCGCCTCCTGCCGTGTCACACAGGTGCGGTATGGTAGCAGGTTATACAGGACCCCTACTCTTTCTCCATATGATTGGTGGCTGTCTTGGAGCATCGGCCTCCTTGCGGGTCACCAGGTTGCGGTAATAGAGAGGTGTACGACCCTGCTCGTCCATATATTGCGCGCTTTCCTTGGAGCACGCCCCTGACCGGGTCACGAGTGCGGTATAGAGCAGTGTGTACAGGACCCTGACTCTCATCCATAGATTGGTGCTGTGTTGGGCCAGCGCCTCCTGCCCGGGTCACGGGTGCGTTAGGACAACCGGGTGCATATGAAGAGCAGGACCCGCTCTTCATATGATTGGGCTTTCTTGGATGCAGCGCCTTCCCTGCCGGGTCACCGGGTGCGGTATGGAGCGAATGTTAGAGATGGGAGCGAGTTATAACTCGTCGAGCTTGATGCTCGTTGCGAGTATTAGGTACTCGAAACGCTCGTTGATCGTCTACGATATTTCCCCCTGACCTCGGATCGAGCATTAATTAAAAAAAACACAGTGAAAGAACAAGATAGATAGAATAAAAACATGAACACAGTGACCACAGATCATTAAGTGAAAAAGACAGTGAAGAACACGTGAAGTAATATATTACGATGTGTTCTTCACATCTGCTTATTGTCGAAGATACGCGCGGAACGGCACGCAGGAGACATCAACATCACGGGGGAGAATCAAGCAGCACAAAACTGGAGACATCAGGGCAGCGGGGAGACACCGGGCAGCACGGGGTACATCGGGCAGCGGGGAGACATCGCTGGCGCGGGGAGACATCAAGCAGCAGGAGAATCAATCAGCATCAGATTATCCAGGGCAGCGGGAGACATCAGCAGAGTGGAGTACATGGCAGCACGGTGTTAGACAGAAATTCGGGCAGCAGGGGGAACATAACATCGTCACACGGGGTAGACAGACATCGTGCAACCGGGGGAGACAGACTCGGGCAGCACGGGGGAGACCAGGACAATTCGGCGAGCACGGGGGAGACAGAATCCGTGCAGCACGGGGGCGACATTCGGGCAGCACGGGGGAGACAGAGCTCGCGGCAGCACGGGGAGACAGACATCGTGCTTGCACGGGAGTACAGACATTCGGGCGCACGAGGGGGGGACAAAATCGGCCAGCACGGGGAGACAGACCATCGGCAGCACGGGAGAAAGACATCGGGCAGCAACTGGGGACACGACATCGTGCAGAACGGGGAGAACAACATCGTGGCAGGCCACGTGGTGACCAGACATCCGGGCACAGGGGGACACAGACATTCGGGCAGCACGGGGGAGACAGACATCGGGCAGCACGGGGGAGACAGACCATCGGGCAGCACGGGGGAGACTTCAGTGAAGAAAGAGAGCGGATCCGGACAAAAGCGTACACCCACGACAAGTACGCAATGTGACGAACATCTGTAATTTTCTTCATGTGTTATTGGTAAATGATCATGTGGTCCACTGTTTTTATTCTTTCTTCATCACTGTTATTCACATTGTCTACGTCGGAGAGTACATATACCGCGAACGTGAAGAATAGATTGCAGATGTTTGCATAATTGATCACTTTTATCAGTAAGACATTCTTGTTCAATTAAATAACACATTGTTATCCTGAGCCATGGTACCTTTGAAAAGCTCTGAGTTCCATTGACTTCATGGGGCTCGTTATTCGTAGACGAGACACTCGAGCATCTGGAAAAGTTCGTCCGAATTAACGAAGCACCCATGAGCATTTAGTGGCTCGGCTCTCTCTATATGATTATAGACACAACCTGAGAAAATAATGATCTGTCACACATTGGATGAAAATAGTGTCCAGACCTGACATTGAACTTTAGGCGCTGGTATTCCAGGTGGCTCCCAAGCTAAAAAATTTCATCTAGATATTTTACGCACCAGAGAGAACCGTTAACTAATTACCAGGGTAACGCATTTACGCATGGTACGAGTTGTAAATCCTACAACAAATCTCACAGATTAAATAGTGCCAAATTCAAGAGCGAAGGAAGTGAAAGTACAATATAATGTAATACTGATCCCGGGAGACAAACAATGCAGGCCCTGAAATAGGGTACATAGATGAGGCACACGTACACTACTCTACTCCGTATCCTGTAATTTATGGGCACAGTACTACTACCTATCCTGTATTGGGTCAGCATAGTACTACAACTCCTACTCCGGTATATAATGGGACACACACAGTACTAACTACTATCCTATCCTGTATATATTGGCCACAGCACAGTTACTACTATACTATTCTTATATATTGGCACAGCACAGTTACTACGTACTCCTATTCTGTAAATAGTAAAAACACGCACAGTCTACTACTCCGACCTTTCACAGTACTAAATCCTATCCTGTATATATGAGCACAGCTACTAATACTCTACTGTTATGGCACAGTACCTATCCTGTTTTATATGGGCACAGCACAGTGACTATCAACTATCCTACTATCCTGTGAATATGGGCACAGTACCTATACTCTATCCTGTATTATGGGTACAGCACAGTACTACTACTCCTATCCTGTATATATGGACCAGTACTACTACTTCCTATCCTGTATATATGGGCACAGTTACTTACATTACTCCTAGTCGTATATAGGGTTACAGCACGTACTATACTTTCCTATCCTGTATAGGCACAGCTACTACTTACTACTCCTATCCTGTTTATAATGGCGCACCGTATACTATATCCTATCCCTTTATATGGGCACACCACCGTAATATTCCCTATACCTGTATATATGGGACAGTACTACTACTCCATCCGATGTATGGGCACAGACACAGTACTAATTTTTCTATCGCTGTATGTATGGGGAACAGCACACTACTACTACTCCATCACTGTATATATGGGGACAGCACAGTACTACTACTGCTATCTCGTATATATGGGCACAGCACATACTACTAGCTACCTGTCATATATGGGCACAGCACAGTACTACTTACATCCTATTCCTGTATATATGGCGCAGCACACTACTTACTACTCCTGTCCTGTATATATGGGCACAGCACACAGTACTTACTCTTTATCCTGTATATATTGGCGCATGCACAGTACTACTACATCCTATCCGGTAATGTAGGCACATGACAGTACTACTCATTATTTTCTGTTTTTTGTAAACTATGGGCACAGCACAGTTACTACTACTCCTATTTTTCAGGATGGGCACAGCACAGTACTACTATTCCATTTTGTAAAATTGTGTACAGACACAATACTACTACTGCCGATCCTGAATATGGGCACAGCACTTTACTGTACCCTATGCTTTCATGATAGGCACAGCCACAGTACTCCTACTCCATCCTGTATATATGGGCGCATATACTACTACTGCTATCCTGTATATATGGGCACAGGACCTACTACTCTACTGCCTATCCTGTAATATATGGGTACGCACGGTAATACTACTCCTATCCTGTATATATGGGAACAGACAGACTAATACTCCTATTCTGTATATATGGGACAGACACAGTACACTTAATCTACCTATATATAGGGCATGGCACATGTCTAGCTAGCTGACCGCACCAAATACCTGTACAATCAATGGGACACCGAGTTGCTCATGAGGCAGTATAGCTACTCAGTACTTAGGCCTCATAGGAGCTAGTAGCGCTGACGTACATCGCACTACGTACTAATTACTCCGTAATCACGGCTGTATGATATATAGGGCACGCATGCATAGTGGCCTGTGTCACCCTCCGCACAGTATCATAGACTGATGACCACTGTTATACTCCACGGGGCACAGCACAGTACTAATACTTTGTAGTTCCATTAGCTGCGTTATATATGAGGCACGTGCGTCACCTGAGTAGCCAGTATTGACTCCCACCTCTGTATATATATAGGCTCGGCACGATTAGGAGGAGTACTGATTCCCATATCCTAATGAGTATGGGTCACTAGTACAGTGCCTGACTGTTGACTACTCTATCCCAGCTTATACATCATGGGTATCACAGCATGTCTAGAGTACTACTCCTCTCCTGTTGTATATATGAGGCGTTAGCACCGCACTAGTAGACTACTACTCCTATCTGTATATATAGACAGAGCACAGTACACTAGATTCCTATCCTAATATATATGGGCAGCTAGATACAGATAGTACTAACTACTCCTAGTTCCTGATCAGGATTTTATGGCACATGCACAGTACTACTACCCCTATTGTGTCTACTAATATCTGGCATAGCAGACAGTACTAGCCTATACGACTATCCATATATATATGGGCAGTGACAGGGTTACATGTACGACTATATGCGCTCGTGATCACTGCTATATACTGGCCCGTGCACCGTCACTCTACTTGAGTTACTAGAAAGGTACGTACCTCCACGGCATCTGTATAGTATAGGCAGAGCACAGTACCTGACTTAGATCAGTACTCCGTGTAATATGGGCAACGCCCATTAATAACAGTAGCTGACTAGCGACCTGATGCGATAGTATATGGGGCAGTATAGCGCGCTTTATTTTTGTTTTTTTTTTTTATGCTACTACTCCTATCCTGAGCTATAAAGGGCACAGCACAGTACTACTACTCCATCTTGTATGAATAGGGGGACAGCCACAGTACTAACTAATCCTATCCTGTATTATAGGGACAGCCACAGACTATATCCCATATCACTGTATATATGGAGACAGCACATACTACAGTACACTATCTTCATGATGACACACACTTATTACTTCTACCTGATATTTTGGGCACAGGCACAGTGACTATACCGCTCCTATCCTGTATAAGAGACAGCACAAGTACTACTATCCCTAATACTGGATGTTGGCACAGATACTACTTCTATCCTGTATAGTTGGGCACAGCAGGTACTACTACTCCTATTTCCATGATGGGAACTCTTCTGTCAAGGTACGTAATGAGGGAAGGAATAGACGGGATGCAATGCTGGGGACCAAGGATGAGAGAGGATGAGCTGATTGAAGACAAACTTGAAGTGATTGCCTATTGTAAAGTTATGCCCAAAGTCTATAAGTAAGGTTTATAGCGGGTCAGGAACCTTTTTGGCTGATGAAAACACCACATATTTTAAAATGTTATTCCATAAGAGCCGTACCAGTGTCAGTGGGGCTCCGGCAATACATCTCGGATCACAGGCACACCCGTGACCCTCTCCACTTTCGGACCCTCTCCCGGTGGCCAGCGCACCTGCACCGGCACTCACAGATTTAAAGGGCCAGTGCAGCTGCTGATGGTGCTGCCACTTCCACGGGTCCTATAAAGACCACCAGCCTAGACTTCTTTATATGGGAAGTGGGCACATTATGGGCTCCATAGCTCATGGGCCCGGGGAGCAAATTACCCTCTGCACCACTTTAAGTTACACCCACTGGGAGGATCATTCTGGGATCGTTGTGAATATTACCAAGGACTAGAGAGGAACCTGCGGGAGCCGGGGCGACTTGTTGGGGACCATGAATGATGGGCGATAGTGATTTGGGAATGTGAGGGGGCTCAGCTATAGTTATGTGTGTAGGACGGGGTGATTTGTGTTCAGCGCCACAGATGTTTGTTGGATTCTCTGTTATATCAAAAGCCCCAGGTTTTGGACTCTTCCGCTTACATTCCGTGTATTTTCCCAGTTATCTTATACGTCCTCTGTGCTGGGACCACCCCATATAACACCAGCGTGGTCGTTCTTGTCCCATATAAAACGGAATAGAGACTCTTGATCCATTTATAAGAATATCAAATGTCAGAATGCAATTGTCAGTAATAAATTCCTGGTCTCCTGCGTTCCCTTAATCCGGAGTATATTATCTGTAACACTCGGAGTGACGCCGCCGTCCGCGGTTCCCGCCTCCGATGTTAGTTTGTATTACACAAATCTCTCTCATCAAAAACTTCTTGTCACCATCTTGCAGAATCTTCTGCCAGCAATCTCTCTACTACACGTTGTGTATCGGCCGGCATTAGTGCAGGACAGACCCACGGGACCTCACTCGTCAGCATATGAAGTGAGTGCACACTCCACTCAGGCTGGGGACATTACGTAAAGGATAGTGACACCACACAATGCTGCACATTCATCATTCAGCAGGAGAGGGAGGAACATTTAATCGATAATTGCAGTGGGGAGGGGTCACCTAAACAGAGTAGCTTAAAGGAATCTACCATCAATATCCATCCTGAATAAACCAGGGACATTACTATAGATCCAGGCACCAGGACTGTGGTATCTTCTAATATATGTGTTATCATGCCTCCTTCCTTCTAAAATCACAACTTTTATAATTATCCTTATAAGCCAGAAGGAGCTATGGGATGGGTTACCAGAGCCCTTCCGTTGCCGAGCTTCCAGGCTGTTATATTGTCCTCCCCTCCCTACAGCTCTTCAGCCGCTTGCCGCTCTCCATGATGTCTTTCACACAGTGAGAGGGTGAAGTCTCCTGCCCAGGGTAGCAGCCTGTGAATCTGCAGCAAAAGATCTTAGAAGGAAGGAGATCATAACAAATATAAGAAGATGACCACAGTCCCGGGCCATCTATGAAATAAGTGTCTCAGTTTATCATGATGGTTTGATGGTGGTAGATTTCCTTAAAAGGGGAGGGGTTATTACGTATTTAAGGGGAGGGGTTACATTTTAGTGCAATAGAGAGGAGAAGGGTATCTTATCACAGTGGGAGGGTGACTTTAATGAGATACATAGGAGGGGTTTTTATAGGTGCTTCAGGGGAGGGTTTATAGAGTGCTTAAGTGGGGAGGGGTTTTAATTATAGAAGGTTTAGTGGAGGGGTTTTAATTATAGAATGATTATAGTGGGAGGGGTTTATATATTAGAGGGAGTGGAGGGGGGGTTTTTTGTTGTATAGATATTGCGTTTTCTATTGCGTCATTCGAAACTCATTCTGATTTTGATGATTTTGAAGTACTGCACAAATTTTGAGGTTCCCACATGCTCCTGTGTCCAGATCTCCCTCTCGGTGCTCTGGAATCTGGGGGGGGTCCTTTAATTTTTCAAGAATCTAAGGTCCACTACTAATAATCCCGAATCCTAAAACTCCTTCAAATGCCTATAACTGTGAGATTCCTTCATGTGCTCCAGAGCGAAGAGGTCCTCTAGATGCTCCATTACTTTGACGGTACCTCCAGATGCTCTAGAATCCTAAGAGTCCTTCAGCTGCTCCATATCTGTGATGTCCTCCAGATGCTCCAGAACCCTGAGGTTCCTCTAAATATATGGTTTATTGAGATCCAACCAGATGCTCCAGAACCCTTAGGTTGCTCCAAGATGATCGGTGATGCCTCTATCACCCAATTTGTATGAAAGCTCTGGCCATTTTCTTAGAAGTCTAATTCCACTTGTCCGTTGAACAAATGAACCCGCTTCAAGTGGCATCTTCTGTGTATTAGAGTGATGCAAGGAGAACTGGCACGTGAATAGTAGAGGCAGATGGACTGTCATACCAAATGGCCAATGGTCCAAGCAAAACTTCATACCCCTTCCATAAAATCTAGACCTTCGCGTTCACACCACTGAGGACCACGACTAATTACCAGATAGGAAAATCTAGGAGAACGTGTTCAATAGGGATTTAAAGCCAATACAGTAGATGGATGAGAGATGTCCTCAGATACCCTCCAACCCGAGGAACTAAACAATGGAGATCAGATCCACCTTTCATCGCCTTTTTTCCCCACTTCCTGCCCTAATAGCGAAGGTTTAGTAACGATCAAATATTGGGATTGATTCGCCGTCATGATCTCAGCTCGGGAACTCAACTGACGTGTGCAAATAAACATCTTTCTGAAGCTGATGTTTGCGAGTTGTTTCCATGTCGAATGTTCCCATCATTAAGTGAAAATCCAAGATCTTCGGCCTTGTGGTGGATATTAAAGGACGGTAACGTGAAAATTCACGCCAAGTACTTAGCGAGAAGCCCATTCTATTCGCTGTAAATTGCAGTATCTTGACATAAGGCACAAAAGTGAATTTTGCACCCTACAGCCCGGGAGCAACTCTGTCATCCAGCGCCAGGAGAACAGTGGCTAAGTGTTCCAGCCAACTGCCCAACATTCTCCCTTCAGGATTGACAACTTCTTCAAGTGTGAACACTGAGCGCAACACGGAACACAAGGGCAACATGTTATGAAAGTCCTGGGAATAACACTTAGCAGGTCGAAGTAAGAGAGGTCGTCCTGAGCTTGAGGGCGAGGGAGGAGCATTACCTGACAGGCACTACACCTGTTCATGTAAGGTAAGGTCATAAACCAATATAAGTTTCTGTTGACTTGTAAAAAACTCAGTATTAAAGGGGTTGTGCCACTCTTTAACATAAATTACCCATGTGCCTGTACTGCGTTGTGGATAATCCTGAATGTTCACCTAGTGATTCGGTAAGTACTTGATACTGTTTGTGGGTGTGCAGACCTCCGTGATTATTTGTTTACGTCGGTGGCCTGCTGAATAGGAGGAGCTGTAGCAGGAGATTTTGACTTAAAAATGTAAAACTGTTTGTATCAAAATGTATTCATTTCTATGCCAATTACTTTTTTCAGACCTGTGTCTGGGGATGCCAATCGCCGCCCCCGGAAGTCCTCATGCGAGACGGTAGGATGACAATCGAATACAGGATGGAGCTGCATATGTACAGAAGTTTGGTTGGGTACCCAAACCTTAACCAAAACACACTACCGACACATGTGTTAAAGAGGTCAGACAATTTTTTTTTACATAAGTTGCCCATGTGCCTTTGTTGCCTTGTGGATAATCCCTGAATGTTCACCTAGTGATTCGGTAGTCTTGCTACTTGATTTGTGCTTGCTATGTGCAGACTCTCCATGATTCTTGTTTTTAGCCTGTGAGCTCTGCTGAATAGGAGGAAGCTGTAGCAGGAGATTGAGATTACTTATTAGCTTCAGTGCTTCTTCCCTCTTTGCCCCGTCAGTGAGGGAGGAACAGGGGAAAAGTGAGACGCCATGAGGACGAGGCTTGGAGCTGGGGTTACAAATTACAGAAATGTCACTATTGACAGAGGATCTTTTATAGTGTTTTCCTAATTAAAAGTATTTCCCATAAATACTCAATGGGGGACATATCAAAGTTTTGAGACTCTTTTGCCATGTCTGGCAGGTTACGAACTTTACTTTTTTGAGACAAGAGGAGAGATTTGCCAATACATGCTGTCAACATTGCGCATGTAAACATATATGTAGGTAGGTCATCGATCCTGTGATCAACATTCGTGTACATTGGCCACCAAAACCAGATACTTCTTGGTGGCAACAATTTGATGACCATTGGATGCTCGACTAGATCTGGCAATATTCCAGGGTCGTGGGGCTGAAACAGGAGCCCAAAAGCAACTTTGGGTCAATAATCTCTAGTGTTACATTTCTGAGGGGGGATTTGCACCATAAATATTTTATGTGCCCACACCACGGTCGGGCAAAATAAAGAAGAGGCTGCGCGGCCAACCCATCATCAAGTCTATGGGTTTGACAATAGTGCTAGCTACTTTCCGTGCTCCCTTATGAGTCCAATTGAGAGTGTCCATTGCATATGTGACTCATGAAACAGGGTCAACAGGGTCCTGCGGTCCCAGAGTTTACACCCACATCAAATGGAGTTTATGGAATATACAAGGGATTGTTGTAAAAAACTGTTATAGGGAAAGTCCCTTAAACTGTGATAAATAACAAATAGTGATGAGAGGACCTGAAACACACTGTGCGGGTCCATGCGAACATACAGATTTGTGTCCCCAAGTCTAAACTTAAAACATTCAAGATGTTTGGGTGGTCATGTCCGGAATTCGTAACCCTTTAAAATGCCACCAGCAAGATGGAGGGGCAAAGGATCCATGGGAAATTGTTCTTTAAATGCTGCAGGTGATTTACAGGCATTATAATTGGCCACTTTTTAAATCTTTCCATTAGGACATGTCTCTGCATGTATATGTACCTGTGCAGTGCGCCTCTTGAGAGCTTCAGACTTTCCTCTTCTGTTCATGCGGCTTCTGCATATTACACAGATTTCTCTCAACTCTCTGGGCCATCATCAGGCGTCTCCACTGTGTCTCTCTCACTGTCTGTCCTCAAGTCCAGAGACAGGAAGAGAAAAAGGAATGGCATTATTTCTGGCTGAGCTTTCCTATTCATCAGAGCTCAGACCTGTAAACAAAGAATCACGGAAGGAGTCTGACACATAGCACAAAAAGTAAGTAGCAGTATTGCTGATCACTTGAATGAACATTCAGGGATATCCAGGAGGCAATAAAAAGCACATGGACAACTGGTGTTAAAAAACTGTCCGACCCCCTTAACACATGCGCCGATAGTGTGTTTGGTTAAGGTGGAAACTTCTGCTATGCACAACTCCACCGTATTGATCGTCACCTCACTCTCCTGTGAGGTCATCGAGGGGCGGTGATTCCCGATGCAGTGCACTCATACAGGGCCCCCTTTAAAACAGCCAACAATAAAATACAATTGTTCTCACCTTTCCTGACGTTCCAGGAGCCTCAGTCTCACAGTTGGAGACCTGTAAGTTATAGATCTGTGTCAGGGAGAAGATGCCTCCATCTTTATGGTATCTCCATCTTAAAGACACATATACCATTTATCACATATTGCCCAATTCGACCCATAAGTTTTGGCAAGTTGGTAATGGGAATGGCCACTTCCTCCATAGGAGATGCACCAATGACAATATATACATTTTAGAGGGGCCCAGCATTGGCGCTGGCCCGTGGGTGACCCAACAGCACAATGATGGGATGCAGGTTAAGCCAGACCAGTAGATGGAACCAAGGAGAAGCGGGTGAAGACTGGATCCTCCCGGTCGGGCCCTATGGTACAATGATACAAACTGCCTCCCACTCCTGTTCTCGGATTAATACTGAGAGAGAAGAGAGAGCTTGGAGGGGGCAGATCTGATTGGCTCAGGTGTGTGCACGTATGTGATGTCATCACTTTTAGAAACTGTGGAAACAGGGAATAAGGGTCCTCAGTAGAGGGGAATATCCACATTTTAATCTAATCTTGTTCATAAAAAAGCCCCCCCTACAATTACTTCAAAACAATAGATAACCCCTTAAAGAGATCCACCAAGAGGAGTGAAAATGGAGCAGTGTGTACAGGACCCTGCTCTTCCTTATGATTGGCACTGTCCTTAGAGCAGCTCCTTTTGCCCGGTCACCGGGTGTGGTATGGAGCATTGTGTACAGGACCCTGCTCTTCCATATGATTGGTGCTTTCCTTGGAGCAGCACCTCCTGCCGGGTCACCAGGTGCGGTATAGAGCAGTGTGTACAGGACCCTGCTCTTCCATATGATTGGTGCTTTCCTTGGAGCAGCGCCTCCTGCTGGGTCACCAGGTGCGGTATGGAGCAGTGTGTACAGGACCCTGCTCTTCCATATGATTGGCGCTTTCCTTGGAGCAGCGCCTCCTGCGGGTCATGGGCGTATGAGCAGTGTGTACAGGACCGCTCTTCCATAGATTGGCGTGCTTCCTTGGAGCAGCGCCTCCTGCGGGGTCACCAGGTGCGGTATGAGCAGTGTGTACAGGACCCTACTCTTCCATGATGGTGCTGTCCTTGGAGCAGCGCCTCGCGCGGTAACCAGGTGCGGTATAGAGCAGTGTGTAACAGGACCCTCTCTTCCATATGATTGGGCTTGTTGGAGCAGCGCCTCCTGCCGGGTCACCGGGTGCGGTATGAGCAGTGTGTACAGGACCCTGCTTTCCATATGATTGGTGCTGTTTGGAGCAGCGCCCTGCGGGTCACCGGGTGCGGTATGGAGCAGTGTGTACAGGACCCTGCTCTTCCATATGATTGGCGCTTTCCTTGGAGCAGCGCCTCCTGCCGGGTCACCGAGTGCGGTATGGAGCAGTGTGTACAGGACCCTGCTCTTCCATATGATTGGTGCTGTTTGGAGCAGCGCCTCCTGCCGGGTCACCGGGTGCGGTATGGAGCAGTGTGTACAGGACCCTGCTCTTCCATATGATTGGCGCATTCCTTGGAGCAGCGCCTCCTGCCGGGTCACCGGGTGCGGTATGGAGCAGTGTGTACAGGACCCTGCTCTTCCATATGATTGGCGCTGTCCTTGGAGCAGCGCCTCCTGCCGGGTCACCAGGTGCGGTATGGAGCAGTGTGTACAGGACCCTACTCTTCCATATGATTGGTGCTGTCTTGGAGCAGCGCCTCCTGCCGGGTCACCAGGTGCGGTATAGAGCAGTGTGTACAGGACCCTGCTCTTCCATATGAT
>WNYA01000413.1:122354-163391 GCA_019512145.1 Engystomops pustulosus
CCCGATGCAGTGCACTCATACAGGGCCCCCTTTAAAACAGCCAACAAGACCTATAAGTTATAGATCTGTGTCAGGGAGAAGATGCCTCCATCTTTATGGTATCTCCATCTTAAAGACACATATACCATTTATGACATATTGCCCAATTCGACCCATAAGTTTTGGCAAGTTGGGAATGGGAATGGCCACTTCCTCCATAGAAGATGCACCAATGACAATATATACATTTTAGAGGGGCCCAGCATTGGCGCTGGCCCGTGGGTGACCCAACACCACAATGATGGGATGCAGGTTAAGCCAGTCCAGTAGATGGAACCAAGGAGAAGCGGGTGAAGACCTGTATCCTCCCTGTAGGCGCTTGGTATTCCAGGTGGCTCCCAAGCTAAAATAATTCATCTAGATTTACTCACCAGAACCGTACTAATTACTCAGGGTTCAACGGATGTTACGCTATGTACGGTGTAAATCCTACAACAAATCTCACAGATTATAGATGCAAATTCAAGAGCGAAGGAAGTGAAAGTACAATATCTGTAATACTGATCCCGGGAGAAAACAAGTGCAGGCCCTGAAAGGGGACAAGAATGAGGCACAGTACTACTACTCCTATCCTGTATATATGGGCACAGTACAGTACTACTACTCCTATCCTGTATATATGGGTACAGCACAGTACTACAACTCCTATCCTGTATATGGGCACAGCACGTACTACTACTCCTATCCTGTAATATTGGCACAGCACAGTACTACTACTCCTATCCTTATATATTGGCACAGCACAGTACTACACTCCTATGCCTGTATATATGGGTACAGCACAGTACTAATACTCCTATCCTTTATATATAGGCACAGTACTAATACTCTATCCTGTATATATGGCACCGTACTACTACTCCTATCCTGTTTATATGGTGCACATGTCCAACAGTACTTACATACTCCTATCCTGTAATATAGGGGCACAGTACTACTACCTACACTACTCCTGTATATATGGGTACAGCACAGTACACTACTCCATCCTGTATATATGGCACCGTACTACTACTCCTATCCTGTTATATGGGCACAGTACACTACTCCTATCCTGTATATATGGTACAGCACAGTACTACTACTCCTATCCGTATATTGTCACAGTATACACTCATCCTGTATATATGGCACAGTACTACTACTCTATCCTTCTTTATTGGGCACACGCACAGTACTATTACTCCTATCCTGTAATATATGGGCACAGTACTCTACTTCCTTCCTACCATGTATGGACAGCACAGTACATTTTCTATCCTTGATCGTTGGGACACACACTACTACTACTCCTATCCGTTATATGGCACAGCACAGTACTACTACTGCTATCCTGTATATATGGGCACAGCACAGTACTACTACTGCTATCCGTATATATGGGCACGCACGTACTTACTCCTATCCTGTATTATGGCGCAGCCACTACTACGTAACTGCCTGTCCTGTATATATGGGCACAGCACACAGTACTACTTCTTCTATCCTGTATATATGGGGACAGCACAGTACTACTACTCCTATCCGGTATATGTAGGCACAGCACAGTACTACTCATATTCTGTAAATATGGGCACAGCACAGTACTACTACTCCTATTTTTCAGGATGGGCACAGCACAGTACTACTACTCCTATTTTGTAAATATGTGTACAGCACAGTACTACTACTCCTATCCTGAATATATGGGCACAGCACATTACTGCTACTCCTATTTTTCATGATAGGCACAGCACAGTACTACTACTCCTATCCTGTATAATGGGCGCACATACTACTACTGCTATCCTGTATATATGGGCACAGTACATACTACTCCTATCCTGTATATGGGTACAGCACAGTACTACTACTCCTATCCTGTATATATGGCACAGCACAGTACTACATACTCCTATCCTGTATATATGGGCACAGCACAGTACTACTACTCCATCCTATATTATGGGCATGCACAGTACTACTACTCCTATCCTGTATATATGGGCACAGCACAGTACTACTACTCCTATCCTGTATTATGGACAGCACAGTACTATACTCCTATCCTTATATATGGGCACAGCACTGTACTACTACTCCTATCCTGTATATATGGCACAGCACAGTACTACTACTTCTATCTGGTATTATGGCACAGCACAGTACTACTACTCCTATCCTGTATATATAGGCAGAGCACAGTATCACACTCCTATCCTATATAATGGGCACAGTACATTACTACTACTCTATCCTGTTATTGGGCACAGCAGAGTACTACCTCCTATCCTGTATATAGGTACAGCACAGTACTACTACTCCTATCCTGTATATATAGCAGAGCACAGTACTACTCTCCTATCCTATATTATTGGCACAGCAAGTACTACACTCCATCCTGTATATATGGCACAGCACAGTACTACTACCCTATCCTGTATATATGGCAAGCACAGTACTACTACTCCTATCCTATTATATGGGCACAGTACAGTACTACTACTCTATCCTGTATATATGGGCACAGCACAGTACTACTACCCCTATCCTGTATATATAGGCAGAGCACAGTACTACTACTCCTATCCATTATATGCACGTACAGTAACTTACTCCATCCTATATATTGGCCAGCACAGTACTACTACTCCTATCCTGTATATATGGGCACAGCACAGTATACTACTCCTATCCTGTATATATGGCACAGCACAGTACTACTACTTCTATCCTGTATATATGACACTGCACATACTCACTCCTATCCTGTATATATGGGCACAGCACAGTACTACTACTCCTATCCTATATTATGGGCATGGCACAGTACTACTGCTCCTATCCTGTATATATGGGCCAGCACAGTACTACTACTCCTATCCTGTATGTATGGGCACAGCAGAGTACTACACTCCTATCCTGTATGTATGGGCACAGCAGAGTACTACTACTCCTATTTTCCATGATGGGAACTCTTCTGTCAAGGTTATTAGTAATGAGGGAAGGAATAGAGTGGATGCAATGCTGGGGACCAAGGATGAGAGAGGGATGAGCTGATGAAGACAAACTTGAAGCTGATTGGCCCTATTGTAAAGTCTATGCCCAAAGTCTATAATGTAAGGTTTATAGCAGGGGTCAGGAACCTTTTTGGCTGATGAACACCACATATTTTAAAATGTTATTCCATAAGAGCCGTACCAGTGTCAGTGGTGCTCCTGCAATCTACATCTCGGATCACAGGCACACCCGTGCCCCTCTCCACTTTCCGGCCCCTCTCCCGGCTGGCCAGCGCACCTGCACCGGCACTCACAGATTTAAAGGGCCAGTGCACTGCTGATTGGTGCTGCCCACTTCCCGGGTTCCTATAAAGACCACCAGCCCTAGACTTCTTATATGGGAAGTGGCACATTATGGGCTCCATAATACAGGTACGCCTTCTTCTTCATATTATTTGGCGCATGCCTTGGAGCACCCTCCTTGCCGGCCACCGTGCGGTAGGAGCAGTGTATAACAGGTACCTGCTCGTCCATACATGATTGGCGCTTTCCTTGGAGCAGCCGCCCTCCTGCCGGGTCAACCATTGCGGTAGGGCAGCAGTGTATACAGGACCCTACTCTCCATATGATTGGTGCTGTCTTGGAGCAGCGCCTCCTGCCGGGTCACCAGGTGCGGTATAGAGGCAGGTGTACAGGACCCTGCTCTTCCATATGATTGGCGCTTCTGGAGCAGCGCCTCCTGCCGGGTCACGAGTGCGGTATAGAGCAGTGTGTACAGGACCCTGCTCTTCTCTATGATTGGTGCTGTGTTGGAGCCAGCGCCTCCTGCGGGTGCACCGTGGCGGATGGAGCACCGGTGCATATGGAAGAGCAGGACACTGCTTCTTCACATGATGAGGCTTTTCTGGAGCGCGCCTCCTGCCGGGTCACCGGGTGCGGTATGGAGCGATAATGATTAGAGATGAGCGAGTATACTCGTCCGAGCTTGATGCTCGTTCGAGTATTAAGGTACTCGAAACGGCTCGTTGCTCGGACGAGTATTCCCCTGACGCGAGATCGAGCATTTATTAACAAACCAAGTGAAGAAAGAGATAGACTAAAAACTATGAACACATTGACGCACAATCAGGATATTTACTAGTGAAAAAGACAGTGAAGACACACAGTGAAAATAGATTCAGGATGTTCGGCCACATCGGCTGCTTACTGTCGAAGATACGCGCGGAACGGCAGCAGGAGACATCAAGCACACGGTGGAGACATCAACGACACGGGGAGACATCGGGCCAGCGGGGAGACCATCGGGCAGTCACGGGAGACATCGGGCAGCGGGGACTCGGCAGCGGGAGACAGATCAGAGCTCAGGCGCAGGACATCGGGCAGCGGGGAGACATCAAGCATTAGGGAGACATCTGCAGCACGGGGAGCAGACATCGTGCAGCACGGGGAGACAGACTCGGGCAGCACGGGGAGACAGACATGGGCACACGGGAGACAGACTCGGCAGCACGGGGAGACAGACATCGGGCGCACGGGGCTAGACGAGCATCGGGCAGCACGGGGGAGACAGACATCGCGGCAGCCGGGGGGACAGACATCGGCGCACGGGGGAAACACTCGGGTGCAGAGGGAGACAGACATCGGGCAGCACGGGACAACCTGGGCATCAGGGAGACGACTGGCAGCACGGGAGACAGACCTCGGCAGCACGGGGACACATGACATCGCAGCACACGGGGGGACAGAACATCGGCAGCACGGGGCACAGACATCGGTCAGCACGGGGACACAGACATCGGCAGACGTGGGGGAAGAAGACACTCGGCACACGGGGAACAGCATCGGGCACCACGGGTGAGACTTCAGTGAAGAAGAGGTAGCGGATTCCCGGGACAGCGTATCACCCTCACAAGTAGCAATGTGCGAACATCTGTAATACTAATCTCCACTGTGTTTATTACTAAATGATCAATGTGGTCACTGTTTTTGATCTATTCTTCAACTGTTCTTCACATCTGCTAACTTGTCGGGAGATAAATACGCGACAGTGAAGATAGATTGCCGATGTTTGCATAATTGATCACTTATCGAAGACATTCTTTTTCATTAATAACACATTTTATTCCTGAGCCATGGTCCCTTGAAAAATGCTCGAGTCTCCATTGACTTCAATGGGGTTCGTTATTCGAGACGAGCACTCGAGCATCTGGAAAAGTTCGTCTCGAATAACGAGCACCCGAGCATTTTAGTGCTCGCTCATCTCTAGTAATGATTTATAGACACAACCTGAGAAAATAATGATCTGTACAACATTGATGAAAATACGTCCAGACATGACATGACCTGTAGGCGCTTGGTATTCCAGGTGGCTCCCAAGCTAAAATAATTCATCTAGATTTACTCACCAGAACCGTACTAATTACTCAGGGTTCACGGATGTTACCTATGTACGGTGTAAATCCTACAACAAATCTCACAGATTATAGATGCATTCAAGAGCGAAGGAAGTGAAAGTACCATATATGTAATACTGATCCCGGGAGAAAACAAGTGCAGGCCCTGAAAGGGACAAGAATGAGGACAGTACTACTACTCCTATCCTGTATGTATGGGCACAGTACTACTACTCCTTCCTGTATAATGGGTACAGCATAGTACTACTACTCCTATCCTGTATATGGGCACAGCACGTACTACTACTCCTATCCTGTAATATTGGCACAGCACAGTACTACTACTCCTATCCTTATATATTGGCACAGCACAGTATCTACTACTCCTATCCTGTATATATGGGTACAGCACAGTACTAATACCTCCTATCCTTTATATATATTGGCACAGTACTAATACCTATCCTGTATATATGGCAGCGTACTACTACTCCTATCCTGTTTATATGGGCACAGCACAGTACTTACTACTCCTATCCTGTAATATATGGGCACAGTACTACTACTCCTATCCTGTATATATGGGTACCAGCACAGTACACTACTCCATCCTGTATATATGGCACCGTACTACTCTCTATCCTGTTATATGGGCACAGTACACTACTCCTCATCCTGTATATATGGTACAGCACAGTACTACTACTCCTATCCGGTATATTGTCACAGTATACCACTCTATCCTGTATAATGGCACAGTACTACTACTCTATCCTTCTTTATTGGGCACACCGCACAGTACTATTACTCCTATCCTGTAATATATGGGCACAGTACTCTACTTTCCTTCCTACCATGTATGGCACAGCACAGTACACTTCTATCCTGACGTGGACATCACACTACTACTACTCCTATCCGTTATATGGCACAGCACAGTATACTCTGCTATCCTGTATATATGGCACAGCACAGTACTACTACTGCTATCCGTATATATGGGCACGCACGTACTTACTCCTATCCTGTATTATGGCGCAGCCACTACTACTAACTCCTGTCCTGTATATATGGGCACAGCACACAGTACTACTTCTTCTATCCTGTATTATGGGGCAGCACAGTACTACTACTCCTATCCGGTATATGTAGGCACAGCACAGTACCTACTCATATCGTTGTAAATATGGGCACAGCACAGTACTACTACTCCTATTTTTCAGGATGGGCACAGCACAGTACTACTACTCCTATTTGTAATTGGTGTACAGCACAGTACTACTACTCCTATCCTGAATATATGGGCACAGCACATTACTGCTACTCCTATTTTTCATGATAGGCACAGCACAGTACTACTACTCCTATCCTGTATATATGGGCGCAATACTACTACTGCTATCCTGTATATATGGGCACAGTACTACTACTCCTATCCTGTATATGGTACAGCACAGTACTACTACTCCTATCCTGTATATATGGGCACAGCACAGTACTACTACTCCTATCCTGTATATATGGGCACAGCACAGTACTACTACTCCTATCCTATATATATGGGCATGGCACAGTACTACTACTCCTATCCTGTATATATGGACCTAGCACAGTACTACTACTCCTATCCTGTATTATGTGACAGCACAGTACTATACTCCTATCCTGTATATATGGGCACAGCACTGTACTACTACTCCTATCCTGTATATATGGCACAGCACAGTACTACTACTTCTATCTGGTATTATGGCACAGCACAGTACTACTACTCCTATCCTGTATATATGAGGCAGAGCACAGTATCACACTCCTATCCTTATAATGGGCACAGTACATTACTACTACTCTATCCTGTTATTGGGCACAGCAGAGTACTACCTCCTATCCTGTATATAGGTACAGCACAGTACTACTACTCCTATCCTGTATATATAGCAGAGCACAGTACTACTCTCCTATCCTATATTATGTGGCACAGCAAGTACTACTACTCATCCTGTATATATGGCACAGCACAGTACTACTACCCTATCCTGTATATATGGCAAGCACAGTACTACTACTCCTATCCTATTATATGGGCACAGCTACAGTACTACTACTTCTATCCTGTATATATGGGCCAGCACAGTACTACTACTCCCTATCCTGTATATATGGCAGAGCACAGTACTACTACTCCTATCCATTATATGCACGTACAGTAACTTACTCCATCCTATATATGGCGCAGCACAGTACTACTACTCCTATCCTGTATATATGGGCACAGCACAGTACTACTACTCCTATCCTGTATATATGGCACAGCACAGTACTACTACTCTATCCTGTATATATGACACTGCACAGTACTCTACTCCTATCCTGTATATATGGGCACAGCACAGTACTATACTCTATCCTATATATGGGCATGGCACAGTACTACTGCTCCTATCCTGTATATATGGGCACAGCACAGTACTACTACTCCTATCCTGTATGTATGGGCACAGCAGAGTACTACTACTCCTATCCTGTATGTATGGGCACAGCAGAGTACTACTACTCCTATTTTCCATGATGGGAACTCTTCTGTCAAGGTTATTAGTAATGAGGGAAGGAATAGAGTGGATGCAATGCTGGGGACCAAGGATGAGAGAGGGATGAGCTGATGAAGACAAACTTGAAGCTGATTGGCCCTATTGTAAAGTCTATGCCCAAAGTCTATAATGTAAGGTTTATAGCAGGGGTCAGGAACCTTTTTGGCTGATGAACACCACATATTTTAAAATGTTATTCCATAAGAGCCGTACCAGTGTCAGTGGTGCTCCTGCAATCTACATCTCGGATCACAGGCACACCCGTGCCCCTCTCCACTTTCCGGCCCCTCTCCCGGCTGGCCAGCGCACCCTGCACGGCACTCACAGATTTAAAGGGCCAGTGCACTGCTGATGGTGCTGCCACTTCCGTGTTTCCTATAAAGACCACCAGCCCTAGACTTCTTATATGGGAAGTGGCACATTATGGGCTCCATAAGACTCATGGGCCCGGGAGCAAATTTACCCTCTGCACCACTTTAAGTTACACCCCTGGGAGGATCCATTCTGGGGATCGTTGTGGAATATTACCAAGGACTAAGAGAGGAACCGTGCCGGGAGCCTTGGGGCGCCTTGTTGGGGACCATGAATGATGGGGCGATAGTGATTTGGGAATAGGAGGGTCACATGTGAGGGGGCTCAGCTATAGTTATGTGTGTAGGACGGGGTGATTTGTGTTCAGCACCACAGATGTTCTGGATTCTCTGTTATATCCATAAAGCCTCAGGTTTTGGACTCTTCCGCTTACATTCCGTGTATTTTCCCAGTATTTTCTATACTGTCCTCTGTGCTGGGACCACCCCATATAACACCAGCGTCTGCGCTTCTGTCCCATAAAAACGGAATAGAGACTCTTGATCCATTTATAAGAAATATCAAATGTCAGAATGCACTTGTCAGTAATAAATTCCTGGTCTCCTGCGTTCCCTTAATCCGGAGTATTATTTATCTGTAACACTCGGAGTGACGCCACCGTCCGCGGGTTCCCACGCCTCCGATGTTAGTTTTGTATTACACAAATCTCATTCTTCATTCAAAACTTCTTGTCTGATCTTGCAGAATCTTCTGCCAGCAATCTCTCTACTAACACGTTGTGTATCGGCCGCCATTAGTGCAGACAGACCCCGGGACTCACTTGTCAGCATATGAAGTGAGTGCACACTCCACTCAGGCTGGGGACATTACTGTACAGGGATAGTGACACACAACAATGCTGCACATTCATCATTCAGCAGGAGGAAACACATTTAATCGATAATTGCAGTGGGAGGGGTCACCTAAACAGAGCACTTAAAGGAATCTACCATCAATATCCATCCTGATAAACCCGGGACACTACTCATAGATCCAGGCACCGGGACTGTGGTAGCTTCTTATATTTGTTATCTATGGCCTCCTTCCTTCTAACATCAACTTTTATAATTATGCTTATAAGCCAGAAGAGCTCTTGGATGGGTTACCAGAGCCCCTCCGTGCTGTAGCTTCACAGGCTGTTATATTGTCCTCCCCTCCCTCCGCTCCTTCAGCACTTGCCCGCTCTCCATGATGTCATTTCACACAGTGAGAGGGTGAAGTGCTCCTGCCCAGTGTAGCAGCCTGTGAATCTGCAGCAAAAGATCTTAGAAGGAAGGAGATCATAACAAATATAAGAAGATGACCACAGTCCCGGTGCCTGGATCTATGAATAAGTGTCTCAGTTTATCATGATGGATTTTGATGGTGGTAGATTTCCTTTAAAAGGGGAGGGGTTATTTAGTATTTAAAGTGGGAGGGGTTACATTTTTAGTGCAATAGCAGTAGGAGAAGGGCTCATTTCTATAGCGTGCTTGCAGTGGGAGGGCTTACTTTAATAGAGTACTTACAATAGGAGTGGGTGGGGTTTTATTTATAGAGTGATTACAGTGGGAGGGGTTAATTTATAGAGTGCTTACAGTGGGAGGGGTTAATTTATAGAGTGCTTATAGTGGGAGGGGTTTTAATTATATAATGCTTATAGTGGGAGAAGTTTTAATTATAGAATGCTTATAGTGGGAGGGATTTTATATATTACAGAGGCTATTCTGTATATCAGACCTAACTCATTCTGATTTTGCTGATTTTGAAGTTACTGCAAAATTTTGAGGTTCCTTCACATGCTCCTATGTCCAGATGCTCCTCTCGGTGCTCTGGAATCTGGGGGGGTCCTTTAATTTTTCAAGAATCCTAAGGTCCCTACTAATAATCCAGAATCCTAAAACTCCTTCAGGTGTCCTATAACTGTGAGATTCCTTCATTTGCTCCAGAGCGAAGAGGTCCCTCTAGATGCTCCATTACTTTGAGGTACCTCCAGATGCTCTAGAATCCTAAGAGTCCTTCAGCTGCTCCTTATCTGTGAGGTTCCTCCAGATGCTCCAGAACCCTGAGGTTCCTCTAAATTATATGGTTTATTGAGATCCAACCAGATGCTCCAGAACCCTTAGGTTGCTCCAGATGATCCGGTATCCCTCCATCACCAATCTTGTATGAAAGCTCTAGCCATTTCTCTAGAAGTCTCACCTTCCACCTTGTCCGTGGAACAATGAACCCGCTCAAGTGGCCTCTTCTGTGTATTAGAGTGATGCAAGGAGAACTTGGCACGTGAATAGTAGAGGCAGTATGGACTGTCATACAAATTGGCCAATGGTCCAAGCAAACTTCATATCCCCTTCCATAAAATCTAGACCTTCTGCTTCACACCATCTGAGGACCACGACTAATTACCAGATAGGAAAATCTGGAGAAACTTGTTCAATAGGGATAAAGCCATTACAGTAGATGGATGAGAGATGTCCTCAGATACCCTCCAACCCGAGGAACCTAACAATGGAGATCAGATCCACCTTTCATCGCCCTTTTTTCCCCATCTTCCTGCCTAATAGCGAAGGTTTTAGTAACGATCAAATATTCGGGATTGATTCGCCGTCATGATCTCAGCTCGGGAACTCAATCTGACGTGTGCAAATAAACATCTTTCATGAAGCTGAATGTTTGCAAGTTGTTTCCATGTTGGAATATGTTCCCATCATTAAGTGAAATCCAAGATTCTTCTGGCCCTTTGTGGTGGATTATTAAAGGACGGTAACGTGAAATTTCACGACAAGTACTTAGCGAGAAGCCCATCTATTCTGCTGTAAAATTGCAGTTCTTGACATAAGGCACAAAAGTGAAGGGAGCAATCTGTCAGCGCAGGAACAGGCGCCTAATGTGCCCCAACTGCCAACATTCTTCCCTTTCAGTGATCTGACAACTTCTGTCAAGTGTGAACACTGAGCGCAAACACGGAACACAATGGGCAACATTCGGCTCTATGAAAGTCCTTGGGAATAACACTTAGCAGTGTCAAAAGGAAGAGAGGTCGCTCACCTGAGCTGAGGGCGAAGGAGCGTTACCTGACAGTCACCTACACCTGTGTTCATGTAAGGTAAGGTCATAAACCCAAATATAAGATTTGCTGACTTGTAAAAAACTCAGTATTAAAGGGGTTGGCCACTCTTTAACATAAATTACCCATGTGCCTTTACTGCCTTGTGGATAATCCCTGAATGTTCACCTAGTGATTCGGTAGTCTTGCTACCTAACTTTGTGCTATGTGCAGACTCTCCATGATTCTTTGTTTTTACGCCTGTGAGCTCTGCTGAATAGGAGGAGCTGTAGCAGGAGATTTTGACTTATTATGCTTCATGCTTCTTCCCTCTTCCTGCCCCTGTCAGTGAGGGAGGACAGGGAAAAGTGAGACGCCATGAGGACGGGCTGGAGCTGGGTTACAAATTACAGAAATGTCACTTATTTGACAGATGGACTTTTATAGTTGTTTTCCTATTAAAAGTATTTCCCATAAATACTCAATGGGGGACATGTATCAAAGTTTTGAGACTTTTTGCATGTCCTGGCAGGTACGACTTTTACCTTTTTTTGAGACAAGATGAGGAGATTTGCCTAATTACATTGCTGTCAACATTGCGTCATGTAAACATATATGTTAGGTAGGTCATCGGATCCTGTGATCAACATTGTTGTACATTGACCAACCAAAGCCAAGGCTACTTTCTTGGGGCAACAATTTGATGACCAGATTGGATGCTCGGACTCAGATCTGGCAATATTCCAGGGTCGTGGGCTGAACAGGAGCCCAAAAGCAAACTTTGGGTCCAATAATCTCTAGTGTACATTTCTGAGGGGGGATTTGCAGCCATTAAATATTTATGATGCCCACACCACGGTCGGGCAAAATAAAGAAGAGGCTGCGCGGCCAACCCTCATTCAAGTCTATGGGTTTGACAATAGTTGCTTAGCTACTTTCCGTGCTCCCTTAGAGTCCAATTGAGAGTGTCCATGCATATGTGCCGTCCATGAAACATGGGTCAACAGGGTCCTGCGGTCCCCAGAGGTTACACCCACATCAATATGGAGTTTATGACATATACAAGGGATATGTTGTAAAAACTGTTATAGGGAAAGTCCCTTTAAACTGTGATAAATAACAAATAGTGATGAGCGGACCTGAACCACACTGTTCGGGTCCATGCTGAACATTACAGATTTGTGTCCCCAGGTCTAAACTTAAACATCATCAAGATGTTTGGGTTCATGTCCGGAATTCGTAACCCTTTAAATGCCACCAGCAAAGCTTGAGAGGGGCAATGATCCATGGAAATTTGTCATTTAAATGCTGCAGGTGACTTTACAGGCATTTAAATTGGCCACTTTTTAATAAATCTCTTCCATTAGACATGTCTCTGCATGTATATGTACCTGTGCAGTTGCCTCCTTTGAGAGCTTCAGACTTTCCCTCTTCTGTTCATGCTGCCTTCTGCATATTTACACAGATTTCTCTCACTGCTCTGGGCCATCATCATGGCGTCTCCCACTGTGTCTCTCTCACTGTCTGTCCTCTATGCCAGAGACAGGAAGAGAAAAAGGAATGAGTCATTATTTCTGGCTGCAGCTTCTCCTATTCATCAGAGCTCAGACATGTAAACAAAGAATCACGGAGAGTCTGCACATAGCACAAAAGTAAGTAGCAGTATTGCTGAATCACTTGATGAACATTCAGGGATTATCCAGGAGGCAATAAAAGCACATGGACAACTTGTGTAAAAAAAATTGTCCGACCCCTTTAACACATGCGCCGATAGTGTGTTTTGGTTAAGGTGGAAACTTCTGTTCATATGCACCTCCATCCTGTATTTGATCGTCACCTCCCTCTCCTGTGAGGTCATCGAGGGGCGATGATTGGCTTCTATGTCATTCAACCAGATCAAGTCATCTCATCCCACAAAAAACGACATCGTACACAGGTCTGAAAAAAGTAATTGGCAAAGAAATGAATACATTTGTTTTCATACAAATGGTTTTACATTTTTAAAATCTACAAAAACACATAAATACCTTTATACATTAAGTATCCCTGCGATGGTACCATCCCAAGGAAGGCGTCATTTGGAACGAAAAAATGACCTATTAATCTCTAAATCACCATGAATTTTTTTCCCCACCCCTAAATCTTCTGATGTCACCATTTGTATCTACAATTTACCACCTGTAGCTTCAAGGAGAAGTATTTACCCCCAAGCTAAATACGTAGTTAATACATCACTATTAAAACATTCCAGGTATTTGCTCCCACTTACGGAAAAAAAACCCCTCTTCTTAGAACCGCCTCACCCTAGTGGTCATCTAATCACCTTTGTCGGTCAAACATTAAAACATTTAGACTGTAAGTGCAAATTTTTCCTCTAGCGGCCTCTATAGGGAAAACCTGGTAGTGCATCATACATGTGATTTCCTATAGTAAAATACATGTGAGTGCTCCACTATACATGTGAGTCCTCCAGAGCAAGGATTGCTGGGGCTCCATGATCTCTACTGGGTGAATCTTTTTATTTCAGAAACAAAAAGGAAACTGATATCTAAATACCCCAGCAAGTATCAAGTCAGGGGAATATATCCTATAGGCTATGTTTCAAAAGAAGTCGGCCATCTTGAACTTACCATATTAGTGTTTCCAATGGGAAGGCCGTCATGTAAGACAAGCATCGTCTCAGAAACCGATTGCCAAAATCAGATCTGTAATATCTCTTGTTTTCAAAGTTATCGACACAGAATTTTACATCAACAACCGGGAAGGTTCCCTGTGATGCACAGCTATGTGAAGTTTCGTCCATGGCCCTGAACCAAAGGTTACGAACTATGGAGAATCTCTGTGCTGATAACTTCTGAACCACAGATCCGATTGTGGCAATTAATTTGATCTGCTACATGTTCACCATCCCAATGAAAGACTTGGCCTTGATCCAATATGGCGGCTTTCAAGAAAACAACCATGTTCCAGACACAACCTAAAAGATTGGCCCCTTCACCCATTACTTGCTGGTGATAAGTATTCGACCACTTTGCTCAATGCTGAGTAGAAGCAGCTTTGGAGCTGGTGCAGCCAGGAGTCTTCTTGGGAAGATGCTACAAGTTTCTCACCCCTGGATTTGGTGATCCGCTGCCTCTTCCTTGCAGATCCTCTCCAGTTCCCTCAGGTTGGATGGTGAACGTTGGTGGAGGACATTTTCCAGTCTCTCCAGAGATGCTCCATTGGGTTTAGGTCCGGGCTCTGGCTGGGCGGATCAGGAATGGTCACAGAGATGTTCTGAAGCCTCTGCTGTGTTATTAGCTGTCGCTTAGGGTCATTGTCTTGTTGGAAGGTTCGGCCCAGTCTGAAGTACAGAGCATCTAGGAAGAGGTTCTCATCCAGGATATCGCTGTATTTGGCCACATCTTTCCTTCCATTACACCCATAGCCTGATGTTACCCCCCATGTGTCACTGCTGGGATTGTATTTGGCAGGTGATGAGCGGCGCCAGGTTTTCTCCACCGCTTATAATTAAAACCAAAAAGTTCAGGCTTCATCTCATCAGAGCAGAGAATCTTATTCCTCATAGTCCAAGATCCTTCACGTGTTTTGCACACTGTATGCGGCTTTCATATGTGTTCATAAGCTACCAGACTCTGTCGCAAAGCCCCGACTGATGGCGGCTGCAGTGATAGGTGACTCCCATCTCCCTCCTGCATCTCTGGAGCTCAGACACAGGGATCTTCTGGTTCTTCTTTACCTCTCTCACCAAGGCTCTTCTCCCATGATTGCTTAGTTTGGCTGGATGGCCAGGTTAAGGATGAGTTGTGGTCATCTCAAACTTCTTCCATTTAAGGATTATGGAGGGCACTGTGCTCTTAGGAACCTTGAGTGCTGCAGAAATTCTTCTGTAACCTTTGCCAGATCTGTGCCTTGCCACAATTCTGTCTCTGAGCTCCTTGAGCTGTTCCTTAAAACTCATGATTCTCATATGAGTATTAAGTCTGCGATGGGTTCTGGGTTGTATAAAAAGTATAGCCCCTACAAGTCTGGAATCACTTCATCTGGGACTAGAATCAGCTTCTTGGGGAATGGAGGATGTGTCCCTTCTGCTGCTTTCAGTCCTTTGCAGGATATTCCTGAAATGGCTCTTGTGTACATTTATATTGAGAGCAGGAACAGATGTACCAGGATTTTATGGTTGACGGTCCTTCTCAGTATAAGGTTTGGTAGGTGGACATGGGCCCCAGAGAAGGCTTGGGCCCCAGGCTACCACCCAAACCACCCATATTATAACACACTACTGGTTCCGTTTGCAGTGCATTTTAAAACGCAGAGTTCCCACGTGGTGTTTGTTACCACTTGCCTGCGTTTCAGAGAAAACACAGACGCCATTGGCACAAGCTCCTCCCCTTGCATTTCGTATTTTGTTTCAAAACGCACAGCAAGCGGACATGTGAGCGCACCCCTAGACCTAAAGACCTAGAAGAGGCTGTCATATGAGTTACCTCAGACAGAACAAGCTGAGAATCTGAAGTCCAGGTGCAACTAATTGCAACAAAAACTTGCCGTAAGAAAAATTCTTCCTTTCCCCAGACATCAAATGAATATATGTATTTTTTTTTTCTATACAGTCGGATTTCAAATCATCAATTGGTTTAATTTTCTTGAAAATCAAGAGCAAAGAGAAATAAGAATGTGGAGATGCTGAGCCTGACAGATTGATGTCTTTTTCCACCTCAGTAATTGTGTCTGAGAATCTGGAGATATAGGATTTCATGTGGAGTCAGCAGAGTGATGTAAGGACAGAGGAAGGAGGAAGCGAAGGTGAAAGGCCAGGAAAGTGCAGGATCCATGGCCGTTACACTGAGTGCAAAAATAGCAGCTTATCATACACTAAGAGTAATGATCCATTGAGGTAAGTACAATATCTACCTGCTCCTCCAAAATCAGTCAAATGAAGTAAAGTAAGCATTTGCAACCTTTTTTGCTTGCACCACTTTATCAAATCCAAAATGAAAAAAATAAACATACAATTTTATTAAATAACAACTTAGCCATCGTTGTCAGTATACAGCTCCCATGCAGATTTATGTGAATGGGAATCTGCTGTAGTTTGTCTCAAAAACCTGTGAACAAAAGTTCCCAGGTCTTTAAAAAGTACACCGGCACAGGACAGGAACGCTCGCCAGTAACCACACCTCTCCGTGCCCCTATGTCTCCGTGCCGCTGCCCGATGTCTCCGTGCCACTGCCCGATGTCTCCGTGCCGCTCCCCGGTGTCTCTGTGCTGCTCCCCGGTGTCTCTGTCCTGCTCACCGTGTTCTTCAATGTGTTCTTCACACATATATATTGTTCTTCACATACTATCTTGTTCGCACCGTTCCGCGCGTATCTCCCGACAAGTAAGCAGATGTGCCGAACATCTGTAATCTATTCTTCACTGTGTTCTTTACTGTGTTTTTCACTTAAATGATCCTGTGTTCACAGTTTTCACTGTTTTTATTCTATTCTTCATTGTTCTTCACTGTGTTTTTTTAATTAAATGCTCGATCTCGAGCAGGGGAAATACTCGTCCGAGCAACGAGCCGTTTCGAGTACCTTAATACTCGAACGAGCATCAAGCTCATCTCTAATAATAACCGCAAATTCTTCTTTCTGTAGCCCCCAACATTATGCTCTCCTTCCCTTTTTTGTAGCCATAAGCTATAAAAAAACATCAAATACTTACCTCTCCTTGTTCCTCCACAGCAGTCCTGCTTCCCTTTTGCTATGGGGTGGGGCTTCCCCTCTGCAGCTCTAAAGCTAGGTGCGATGACATCATAACTTTTCGTCAGCTCCCTCTGCCACACACAGCAGCGGCAGAGAGGGGAGCTGGCAGCTCCTTGCTTCACCATTGGAGTAGACTCTGCACCTGGAGGAGCCAATGAGCAGCCTGTCTGGGCCCTTCTCTGCGTGGGCCCCATAGTGCTCTTAGCGTAGGGCAGAATTTATACTTCCTATATAGCCAAACTTTGTTTTCCCAGTGTCCCTTTAAATTCTTTTCTCCTTAAAATGTATCACTGGAGCATCGCACTTTCCAGAATAGAACGTTCCGTACAGTAATTAAACATTGCAAATGTCGGATCAGAAGCGCAGATACATCAGAGAATAACAACGCGTCTGATCACATCTTTATGGTGCAGACGTTGGACATTTTCTGCCATTGAATTGCAAATTTCAGATTTTCAACTACATTGATTTTTCTTGCAAAGTTATTTGAGGTAAAGTGCTGGGAGCAGAGCGAGCACTCCAGCGAGCAGGGACCGTGACTGCGGATTAATGACTATTGAGCTCGGAGAGGGGGGGGGGGGTATTCCATAATGTAAGATAAACAGCACAGCCAAACCCATCAGAAGATGAAACGCATCGACGTCCTGATTCTGTACACCCCTTCTACATACAGAGTAATAAACAGCGGCTGCTAAGTACATAGCGGGGAGGTGCGGGATCATGGGAAGTCGCTATCAGACGTGTGAGCAGAGGATTTCCACTTTCTAATTAATTAAGCCCAAGGGGACCAATACTTACAGTACAGCTCAGCTTAGTATTGGGTACAGACGACCGAGCTTGAAGATTTCTGTAGACCCTCGTTTTCTGGTCGCCAGCCCCCTTCACACTTGGAACACATAAATGGCTGATGTTTTCTGCAGATCACTTTTCATTATTAGCTTTGCCATATAGCCTAGGACATATAAGCAGAGTCATCTCATTCTTATTAGTGGATGATGAGTTATTTACATCTCTTGAGGCAGAGGTTAACCAGCCATGAGGCGAGTTGAGCCTCTTGCCTCAGGCCGCACCATCTGCAGCAAAAAATGGGGCAGCATCAGGGACCGAAGTTTTCTTCTAAAAGGCAGAACCTGTCACTTAAAAATAGTTTCTCTTCACACTTGATGTCAGAATCGGCGTGAGACACTGCATGGAGAACTCACTTACCGGTACCAAAGAAAAATATGACTTGCTGTATTGCTACTGGATGGGCCAGGGGGCGCCATTCTATTGCTGGCCTAAGGTAGCAGAGAGTTTAGGTTCCCCCCTGTCTTGAGGTCTATACATGACAGCATTGTAATACCATATACTGCATTATACAGTCAACACATTATACAGTTATACTATCAGGAATACAATAAAACCTTACATTGGCATCCTGCTCCCTCCTCACTCCCTGCTTTTAAAGGGTAGGTGCCTATTCCATCACTTTCTAGGTTTGGTTATTCCAGACTTATCTGGCCTTGGTTGTCATCGCCGTGCACCAATCCTCTACTGTGGCATTACCCTCCCCTTTAAAAAACTACTACCTCCCCAGAGATGATTTCCTGCATCCTTTAAGGAACACTTAACTGCTAATCTGCAGCACATGTGAGATAATTAAGGAATGTTCTCCAAAGATAAATGGTGCCTCGCCTTCTAGATCCTGTGGAGGGACTTACTTCCTGTTGACTTCTCTATGTTTGACCTTGGCCTGTTTCTTGACTCTACCTGCCCTGACCTCAGCCTGTACCCTTGACTACTCCTCCACTTGGTTCCCTTGGTGCCTTCTATGTTCCCTTAGTGCCACACACCATTGCATCAGAGTTTGCTTGGTTTATCTTTTCCCAACACCAAGATAAATCCTAGAGGTGACAAAGTCCAGGTCCAGATTAAAGAGTAAAAACCAGGGGGCAAATTAGACAACCATCAAAGTGTTTGCCCCAAGTCAAAACATTCCGGCAACACAGTGGGTCCACACCAGTTGAAATATTTTGGTCCCCCTTCACTAATTATCCAGATTATCCATAGACTAATTATTACTCAATTAGAAACTTTTTGAAAAAAAATTTTCCCATAAAAAATTCCCTTTAAATTTTTCGCCTCTTTCACAACATTGCCCTGTTCTTTGAGCTCCTATGACCGAGCAATGATTCATCAGATGATTTTCCTCACCTGTTGGAGAACATAAGGTCACGTTCACTGAGGGAGCTGATTAGATGACCTGCCCCATTATCAGAAATGAAAGGAGCGGCGCTTTCAAGTGAAATAAAACAACATAACAACCCGCATGTGTCACACCATATGATAAGATTAACAGCCGACTACGCGCACAATAGGAGTTTATGCTTCAATGGCCACCAAACAATGTTCTGGCAGAAGAAGACACAATTTGGTAAAAAAAAATAATAATACAATGCACAATACTATTTCAATTGCACTACAAAGGTCACATGACCATGTCGACACATCGCCAATAGAATTAAGGATTATGGCAAATACATTATATAGACAAAGGTAATGGGAAATGTACACATTATGCCTCCAGGAGCGTTTACAACATTATCCTATTCTAAATCAATAGGAAGGAGATGTAGCTGGTCCCTCGTTTGCTTCCAATATCTTCTACTTTGGTGGCTTTCTAGAAGATTTTCGAGGATTGTTGTTGGAAATTTTGCCTCTGGTGTTGAATGGGGGAACTTAGCTCCAAAACTACCTTTTGGTTAATCTCATACGGTAGGTGTTGGATGGGGTTAAGGTCAAGTTCTTCCACATCATAATAATACTTTACAATACTTGAACTAACAACCAAAATATATACATACCACCCAAAACATATCTACCTCTGACAAATACTTCTCATTTAGGTCTTTATGGACCACTTCAAGCCAAAATCTCTCAATAATTTCCTCCAACTATGACTTTTTGGATCAACCTAAGCCATGACTGACCATGCTTTGGTGATCCTACCATACTTCCCAAATCCTGTCTTTGTAGACCAAACCACTAAGCAATTCGACAACCATGTCATTACCTACCTCCCTAGACTTCCCCAACCATGACTTTATTGAACCTATCAGACTGCCCCAACCATGTCTTCATGGATCACACCACATTCAACCAACCATTCCTTAATTGACCCCATCAGATTCCTCCAACCATATCTTTATCTACCTCACCAGAGTTCCCAACCTTGCTTTAGTGACCCTACCAGACTAGGTCATCCAATTACCTTATGGATATCATACCTCATCAACCAACCATGCCTTACTTGACCCCATCAGATTACCCAACCATGTCTTCATGGATCACACCACATTTAACCAACCATTCACTTAATTGACCCATCAGTTCCTCCAACCATATCTTTATCTACCTCACCATGACGTTCCCAACCTTGCTTTTAGTGACCCTACCAGACTAGGTCATCCATACCTTTATGGATCATACCTCACTCAACCAACCATGCCTTACTTGACCCCATCAGACTTCCCCAACCATGTCTTCATGGATCACACCACATTCAACCAACCATGCCTTAATTGACCCCATCAGATTCCTCCAACCATATCTTTATCTACCTCACCAGACGTTCCCAACCTTGCTTTTAGTGACCCTACCAGACTAGGCCACCCATACCTTTATGGATCATACCTCGCTCAACCAACCATGCCTTACTTGACCCCATCAGACTCCACCAACTATGTCTTTATGGACTACACCAAACCATACAACAATCTCCAACCAGTAGAACAGAAAAGGGACTTCACCAAACTGTTTCTAGAAAGCTGGTGGTGTAAAATTATGTAAAATGTCTTAGTTTCATTAGTATAAAGACTTCTCCATACTTGATCTGAGGGTTCAAGACTCTACCACAGTCCATAGTATCTCATATAGAAAGTGGGTTCACCCATTTAGCCATAGACACCCATGCATTTTTCCGGGCAAAGGACATAGGTTTTTCCTGATGTTAGTTCTAGAAGAGATTTACACTATTTATCAAGCAAAATATTGGTGACTTTTATGCTGCTCATCTCATGACACACACATTAGGAGATGCCCAATCAAGAGGAATGAAGGAAGGAAGGAAGGAAGGAAGAACAGTATATTTGGGAAAAGAGATGCTCAAAGATCTTGATTTGATTTGGAGGAGTCTCTCCACCATATGGGATGGGTGCTGGTTTCAGTTCTCCCTGTATACATTCATCCTACATTGGATAATGACTACATCTTCCATAGGTTAAGGCCAAGACTCAGCTGAAGGTCCAAGGGTCATCCCCTCGGCTTTACAGCTTGTCATAAATCTCATGAAACCTACTTCTCGTGACGACATCATGTACATTCATAAACTGTAATTTTGTTGTAACCCTTCTATACCCAGTCATGTGTGTGACAGCTGTAAGATTGTCACAATGTAGGTGCCTTATGACCTACAGAGGACATACTGTAAACCTGAGAAATTGTACAACACGGCCTTTGTTTAACGGAAAAACCTCCCGTTCTGGCCGGATGGAATCATTGTATAACACGCAATTCTTGGAATGTACAACCTTGAAGACTTTTATAGTCCAGGCTGTTTGATCTCTGCGGCGGGGTGTAAGACATTCGTAGTATTATCTCTGGCTCTATTATACTGTGTAACAGGTGGAGGAGATAATTCTGCTAAGTCAAGGAACTTCAGAGAAACGTTTTTTGATTGAGTGCACTGGAAAGTGTGTAGTCATGCAATACACGGAGCTACCTGGAAACACAGATCATGCAAACACCAAGGTGAGTCCACACTAACACCAAGTCCTAACACTAAGGTGAGTCCACACTAACACCAAGTCCTAACACCAAGGTGAGTCCAAACTAACACCAAGTCCTAACACCAAGGTGAGTCCAAACTAACACCAGCTAACTAACACCAAGTCCTAACACCAAGGTGAGTCCAAACTAACACCAAGTCCTAACACCAAGGTGAGTCCAAACTAACACCAAGTCCTAACACCAAGGTGAGTCCAAACTAACACCAAGTCCTAACACCAAGGTGAGTCCAAACTAACACCAAGTCCTAACACCAAGGTGAGTCCAAACTAACACCAAGTCCTAACACCAAGGTGAGTCCTAACTAACACTAAGTCTTAACACCAAGGTGAGTCCAAACTAATACCGGCTAACTAACACCAAGTCCTAACACCAAGGTGAGTCCTAACTAACACAAGTCCTAACACCAAGGTGAGTCCTAACTAACACCAAGTCCTAACACCAAGGTGAGTACAAACTAATACCAGCTAACTAACACCAAGTCCTAACACCAAGGTGAGTCCTAACTAACACAAGTCCTAACACCAAGGTGAGTCCTAACTAACACCAAGTCCTAACACCAAGGTGAGTCCAAACTAACACCAGCTAATTAACACCAAGTCCTAACACCAAGGTGAGTCCTAACTAACACAAGTCCTAACACCAAGGTGAGTCCTAACTAACACCAAGTCCTAACACCAAGGTGAGTCCAAACTAATACCAGCTAACTAACACCAAGTCCTAACACCAAGGTGAGTCCTAACTAACACAAGTCCTAACACCAAGGTGAGTCCTAACTAACACCAAGTCCTAACACCAAGGTGAGTTCACAATAACACCAGCTAACTAACACCAAGTCCTAACACCAAGGTGAGTCCTAACTAACACCAAGTCCTAACACCAAGGTGAGTCCAAACTAACACCAGCTAACTAACCCCAAGTCCTAACACCAAACTCAGTCCAAACTCACAACAGCTAACTAACACAAAGTCCTTACACCAAGGTGAGTTCAAACTAACGCCAAGTTCTAACACCAAGTCCTAACATCGAGGTGAGTCCAAACTAACACCAAGTCCTTTACACCAAGTCCTTACACCAAGGTGAGTTCAAACTAACACCAAGTCCTAACACCAAGTCCTTACACCAAGGTGAGTCCAAACTAACACCAGCTAAGTAACACCAAGTCCTAACACCAAGGTGAGTTCAAACTAACACCAAGTTCTAACACCAAGTCCTAACATTGAGGTGAGTCCAAACTAACACCAAGTCCTTATACCAAGGTGAGTCCAAACTAACACCAGCTAACTAACACCAAGTCCTAACACCAAGGTGAGTCCTCACTAACACCAAGTCCTAACACCAAGGTAAGTCCACACTAACACCAGATAACTAACACCAAGTCCTAACACCAAGGTGAGTTCAAACTTACAGCTTCTGAGCCCCCATGTACAGTAAAATATGGCCCCACCACCATGCGCCACTTATACTACAAGGGTCCTATTATGTCACTAGGGTCATCATCTGATGGATATAAACTAATTTTATTTCACTTCAGGGTGGTCCACTTGGGACAGGTATATATTTATGATGTCTTAAGAGGTTGGTAAACTGATAGGGAGACGGCTAAAGCTCCAAACATTCGAAATTTTTGTAGTTCTGCTACTAGGAGGAAGTTACATGTCAACAGCCAATCAGCAGTCACTAGGATGCATCCTCCACTTCCTCTTCCTGTAAGAGTTGCCTTAGCCAGATGTTTTACAACTAGTATTGAACTGTGCCACCAGTAGTTAGTAGCCAAGCTCAGCACCTAACAGTGCTGGATATGGGCACAGCCATCTTGGATGGCTGATCGGCGACCCCCCAGTGACATCATGTGAAGGTGTTGATTGGTTGCCATGGCAGCTAGGAGCCTTTTAAAGGCATCTACCACCAAATTATCGGTGGTAGACTGTCTTATAATAGATGCCCGTTACCTCTAGGGGGGTGATGGAAACGTGTCCAGCTTAATCCTGGATGCCTGTGGTCCTGAGAATCTAACATTTTAAAAATATGTAAATTAGTCAGAGGCGCTCAGGTTCAGTCACATAAGTGCCTTATGGCTCCTCTGCTCCTTAATTATGCACGCCCCCGGTTCATTAATATTCATTTCTCCACCCCGCCCTCTCTCCTTGTTACCGGATGTCTGGAAATCCGGATTCCTTGCACAGTACAAGCACTGTGTGCAATACGGTTCTCACACATGAGGGCTGAAATAATAGTAAAAAGTTTAAAAATATATAACAAAATCACACCCCTTTCCCTATAAGACATATAAAAATAGACTAATAAGATCAAACACATTTTAGATTTTGGGCAGCACAGTGGCTTAGTGGTTAGCACTACAGCCTTGCAGCGCTGGGGTCCTGAGTTCAAGTCTCACCCAGGTCCCCAATACCGTATTTTTTCGGATTATAAGGCGCACCATCAATAAATGCCTGCTAAAACGTCTAGGTTCATATATAAGGCGCTCCGGATTATAAGGCGCACCTGATTATAAGGGTGAATGACCAGCAGGTGGCAGATCTGTGCACAGTTCAAGCCAGATGTTGTCTGTAAGTACGGTTCATATATAAGGTGCACTGAACTAGAAGGCGCACCTTAGATTTCTGAGAAAAAATTTTTTTTGTGCGCCTTATAGTCCGAAAAAAACGGTATGTTGTTTTCAAGGCATTAAGACATAACTAAATTTGATGCCTCTACAATCGTACTTATCCAAAGAATATAGGAGAGGTGTCATCTCGACTGCACATTGAATGCCATAAAAAATGGTCAGGACTTCTTTTTGGGCATCTAGAGAGAGATTACAAGGGAACCCAAAGACAATGAAATGTTCAACAAATGTTATGCTGACGGTAGCAGTCCACATATTCACGAGGGCCCCTTAGTTGCTTTGGTACCATGTCTACTCTATTACGGTGGTCCAAATGCTAGGGCGGTGCCAGGAATTCTTGACTACCACTGGGGGTGGAGAACCACAGTAAAGAGGCCAATAACCACTATAGGTCCTCCTCAGGTGGACACTCTATGATCATACATATGTAATGGGAATTCTTCTAAATCTACATCTAAAAAAGCAAATGTCTACATCTAAACCAGCCACCCAGGTACCAGGGGAATCCAGCTTCCCCCCAAGCCATTAGGTCAGACCCCAGTGCAATCAGACTCCTCCACCTCTTCAGTAAAGCCTCTGTCTTCTGATATAGCCTTGATGAAATGGAATCATGATTTGTCCCTTGATTGCAATTGCACTTTGACCTCTAATGGTGATGACCACAAGCTGCATCCCTGTGATGTAAGCTAAATAAGCAGGTACATTCAATATACTTTACACACTGAGGTATTTGGCACCAAATTAAATGAAACATTGAAGAGCCATAAATGATCCACTCCAGAGGATCTACACAACCGCTGTGTAGTAGTGGTCAAACCAATGTTCTTCTCATCTCTAATTCATAATGATGATCCATAGAAACATGGAAGACACCCATTATATATGGTTTAAGAAAACCGGAGCCATATCGTTGGTAGTGGTGGCAGGAAGGTACTTATCTTCCTTTCAATCTGGACAACTTGTCATTAATGGATCCAAGTTTAAACTCTTCAGCGATCTTCTCTTTATAAGTGGGCACTGACCCTTCATCAGGTTGTGGATCTACAGGACGATCCAAAATCCATAGGCAATTCTCTGAGCGCAGTAGCTAAAAGATGGACCTCCTAATAGTCCTAGCATGAAGCTAACTGAGAATTTTTGGTGGAACCTGACATAGGTGGTTTATGTTAGGAGGATACTGAAGGCGATTGAGCTAAGACTCCTCTAGAGGGATGTGAAATATATTGTCCATCTTTGGAAATTGGTGGTGAGGAGGTCTAAACATAAGAAATGTTGGCACCTAGTAAACATGTCACAACGCCTATGGTCTGGTTTTGACTTATCCTGATGACTTATTACTATCCTTTCACAAAGGTATCACCCCGTGTGCTTCTATGACCTGAGTTATAACCATTACCACCCCACCATACCACATCCTGTTGACTCGTAAGTGAGGTCTATACTGGCAAAACTTTACAACACCCAAAGACAAAGCCACATGGTGAAGGTGCAATGTATCTCAAACTGAAAACTTCACCCTCTTGCTACAAGATATCTCTCCTATGATTCATATGAAGCTACATAAAATGGCTCTTCAAAAAATATATACATAAAGAAGCAAAATCGGACAACTCCTTATAGGATGCTCCTCTCCAATCCTTTGAGGGTCACACTGACTAGTAATTAGGTCTGCAGTGATCTGCATACAATGTTAAGTCCCTGGAGAGATGTGTAATATATTTTCTCAAAGAATGTGCAACATCCCCCACCGGGGCTTAGCCTCTTCTTGGGGCCTGGAGACCAGGGCCCAGAATACCGGAGTGGCTGGTGATTGTGGCCTAGGACGCGCTGATGTCACGGTGCTTGGTATGGGGACCGGAGGACTGTCCTACAGCCTGGCAGGTCTGCAGCAGGTGGTGTAGGCAAGAAATATGGAGGGGGAGGCTTATGTAGTGGTTCTCCCTGGGGTAACCCCTTAGTAACCCCTTAGTAAGATGTAAGAACCCCTATGTAATGGATGGGGAAGCCCGTGGTGGTAACAGCCGTATCCAGGGATCAGACGGAGGCAACGTTGTGCAAATCAACTCACGGTTCTTTATTAGAACAACTGCAGGCAACGGCCTAAACGATCTGACAGCAGAACTGGTGCTGGAGTGGTCATGGAGAGGGTCCTCAGGAATGGTTCACCAGCCTAGTAGTAGATGCAAGGCTGGGATGGAGCTGTGTTGTGGAAGCTGAAGTCTGAGTCTTCAGACTCTGGTCCTAGGATTAGCCCTGATGGTTGACCTGATACTGTCTCTCCCTTCACTCTGTTGCTGGTAAGAGCTGTGCTCAAAGGCTTTGTGGTAAGACCCCTGTGGTAGAAGACCCCATGAGCCCTAGCCCCTTCCCTGTCCAGGGGTTTTGTTATCCTGGTCAGTGGTGGCTAACTCTCCAATCACACTCCAGTGTACATGGTGAAACACAATTGGTTGGAAACTTACATATACCTTCCTTTCCAGTGCAGATCTACAGCTGTAATCTACCTAATACCCAGTGCTAGAACCTTCTAGAGGGTTCATGACTCCCCTCCGAGCAGCTCCTAACCTGGAGAGGGCCACTGTTCGCAACTACTCCCTTGCCATGTATTGGCAGGGGTGTTGCAAATGCAATCTACCTGAGGATCCCTAATACCAGAATACAACCGGGAGTGCCACAGGGTGAACGACTTCCACCTTTACTATGCCTTCTTCCTTTTTTTTTTTGTTCAATCTGCTAGACCAGAACCTGCGGCCTACTGCAGCCAGACCAGCCTTGCCCATCTGCTAGCCAGACCGCAGGCCTGTATCCCTGGACCAAGCCCAGAACCAGCCAGTGCTAGCCAGGCCTATACCATGTGAATCCACTGCCCCCAAGCATGGTCACCCGTGGTAGGACATCAACAGACTCCTTCCTCCTTTGACTTCTGCTGTAGCCTCGATGTAAATGGACTCATGAGTTGTCCCTTGATTACAATTTCCAAAAGAGTATTCTTAAAAGCTTGAAGATCCATCTCTCCTATATCTGCAGCTCCGTGATGATAATAAGGGTTAATAATTTACAGCAGAAAGTGTCTCGGCAAGAAGCCCTCAACTTAAACAGCTCATCATCTAGATGTTTGTCCGTCTTTCATTCATACATTGCGAGGCCGTTCTGAACACGATATGCGGAGGTCCTAGTAGTGATCACAGCAAGCCTCTCCCCATTGTCAGACATGTGACCATCATGAATTTACACATGGGCGGATGACAGAGCTTACTTACCCCCCCCCGGGTATTGTTTTTAATGTGTTCCTCACCATACAAGAATTATATAGTAATAAGATAAAGCAGAATGTGAAAATACTGGACATAGGGCGTATTATAGTAGTTATATTCCTGTACATAGGGCAGTATTATTAGTATATGCTTTACATAGGGGCAGTATCATAGTGAATTATTTTTACATAGGGGCATATTATAGTAGTTATATTCTTATACTAGGGGACAGTATTATAGTAGTTATATTCTTGTACATAGGGCAGTATTATGTAATTATATCTTGTACATAGGGGCAGTATTATAGTAGTTATATCTTGTACATAGGGGCAGTATTATAGTAGTTATGATCTGACATAGGGAGCATATTATAGTAGTTGATTTCATACATAGGCAGTATTATAAGTTTTTCATTCTTACATAGGCATTATTATAGTAGTTAGATTGCTTATACATAGGGGTCATGTATGTATAGTAGTTATATTGCTTGTACATAGGGGGCAGTATTATCGTAGTTATATTCTTGTACATAGGGTAGTATTATAGTAGTTATAATCCTGTACATAGGGGGCAGTATATAGTAGTTATATTCCTTGTACATAGGGGGCAGTATTATATAAGTTATATTCCTGTACATAGGGGCAGTATTATATAGTTATATTCCTGTACACTAGGGGGGGGCAGTAATATATTAGTTATATTCGTGTCATGGGGTCGTATGTATAAATTCCTGTACTAGGGGGCAGTATTATAGTACCAGTTATATTCTTTGTACATAGGGGGCAGTATTATAGTAGTTATATTCTTGTACATAGGGGCAGTATTATAGTAGTTATATTCTTTGTACATAGGGGGCAGTATTATAGTAGTTATAATTCTTGTACATAGGGGGCAGTATTTAGATTTCTGTATAGGAGTATATGTTCTTGTACATCGGGGCAGTATTATAGTAGTTTTATTTCTTTTGTACAGTAGGGGCAGTATGTAGTAGTTATAGTCTCTTGTTACATAGGGGGCAGTATTATAGTGCTTTATATTCTTTTACATAGGGGGCAGTATTTATTTAGTTATAATTCTTGGACATAGTCTGCAGTATTTAATAGTAGCTTACTATTCTTGTACATAGGGATGGCATATTATATGTTAGTTCTTGATAGGGAGTTATTTGTATACTAGGTCATAATAGAGATGTCTTGTTACAATGTCAGTATTATGTAGTTATATTCCTGTACATTGGGGCAGTATTATGCAGTGTTTATATTCTTGTACATATCGGGGTGCATATTATAGTAGTTATATTCTTGTACATCGGGGGCAGTATTATAGTAAGTTTATATTCCTGTACATAGGGGGCATTATATAGTAGTTATATTCCTTTGTACATAGGGGCAGTATCTATAGTAGTTTATGTTTCTTGGACAATAGGGGTCAAGTATTTGTAGAGGTGAATTAGAAAAAAATGACGTACAAAAGGAAGTATAACGTGGAGTATGTGGTGGGTAGTATGTGGCGGGGGGCGGAGAAGAAGGGGACACTAAAGAGAGAATTGTGTAGTAACGTAAGGACGTGAAGAAGGGGGGGTTGGACGCGGAGGTGAGGGAAAGTTATAATGGGGGAAAGGATTGAGAGCGCGGAGTGAGGGGGGGGGTAGAGGTGGGAAGTGGAAATTGTGGAGGTATCTCCATAAGGAGAATGGGGATTGGGTTATTAGGTGAGTTCGTTGTGGGGGGAAGTGGAGGGGGAGGGGGCGAGAAGGTATTAGGGCGGAGTGAGGGGTATTAGGGGTGAAGCTGTAGGGCTAAGGGAAGGGGGGTGAAAAGAGGGTAGGCATTTAGAGAGAGTTAGAGGTGTGTAGTATGTAGAGAGTAGCTGGAGAGATTGAATAAAGGGGGTGTAAGGATGGGAAGGCGCGGTGGAAAAGATTGTTATAGAGGTTATTCTTTCTACCTAGGGGCAGTATTTAGTAGTTATATTCTTGTACACTAGGGGGCAGTATTATAAGCAGTTATATTACTGTACATAGTGGGCAGTATTATCGTAGTCTATCTGTCTTGTACAATAGGGGGCAGTAGTTATAGTAGTTATATTCTTGTAATAGGGGCAGTATTATAGTAGATTTCTATTGTACATAGGGGCCGTTATAGTTAGTTATATTCTTGATACATAGGGGCTGTATTATGTAGTTATATTCTAACATAGGGGCAAGTGTTATATTATTATATTTCTGTACATAGGGGGCTAGTTTTATAGAGTTATATTCTTGTACACTAGGGTGCAGTATTATAGTAGTTATATTTCGTACAGTATGGGCAGTATTATAGTAGTTGATATTCCTGTACCTAGGGGCCATATATATAGGTATATCTTGAACGTTAACTAGGGGGCAGTATTATATTAAGTTATATTCCGTACATAGGGGCAGTATTAAGATGTTATATTCTGTACATAGGGGGCAGTAATAATCAGTTATATTCCTGTACATGGGGGCAGTATTATAGTAGTTAATATTTGTCAAGGGGCAGTATTATGAGTATCTATTCTTTTACATAGGGGGCAGTATTATAGTAGTTTATTCTTGTACATAGGGGGCGTAATGTATTATTTAAGGCAGTATAGTAGTATTTGTACATAGGGGCAGGTATTACAGTTTTGTAGTTATATCCTTGTACATAGTATGGCAGTAATTTAAGTAGTTAGATATTTTTATCATAGGGGCAGTATTATAGTTAGTTATATTCCGGTACATAGGGGAAGTCTTATGATATTATCTTTGTACATAGGGCAGTATATGGTTATTTCCTGTAAGGGGGATATTAGTACTATATGCTTGTACATAGGGGGCAGAATTATATGTCGTATATTCTGTACATAGGGGTAGCGTATTATAGTAGTTATATTCTTGTAATGGGGACAGTATTATAGTAGTTATATTCCGTTTAATAGGGGAGCAATTTATAGTAGTTATATTCTTGTACCATAGGAGCCGTATTTATAGTGTTATATCTTGTACATAAGGGGCAGTATCTATAGTAGTTAATATTCCTTCAAGGGCACAGTCGTATAGCTAGTTATATTCTTGTACATAGGGGAGGATTATTATAGTTACGTTTTCTAGGGCGAATTAGTATATTCCTGTAATAGGGGCAGTATTAGTAGTAATTTTGAATGCAGTATATGTATTCTTGTACATAGGGGGCAGTATTATAGTTATATCTGGAATAGGCCGTTATAGTATATATCGTACGGGCAGTATATAGTAGGTTATATTCTTAAGATAGGGGGCCAGTATTAGTAGTTTATTCTTGTACATAGGGGCCATGTATATATAGTTATATCTGGTACATAGGGGCAAATTAAGAGTAGTTTTGCTGTGACAGAGGAAGAGAGTTAGTCTATAGGGGGAGCTTGAGTCGTTATATTCTGGTACAAGGAGGGCAATTATAGTAGTTATAGTTCTGAGATAGGGGCAGTATGTATAGAAGTATATTCTTGTAATAGGACAGATTAAGGGATGTACATAGGGTATTATGTAGTTATATCTTGTACATAGGGGGCAGTATTATATAGTTATTGGTATGGCAGTATTTGTTAGTTCCTTGTAATAGGGGGCCAGTATTATAGTAGTTATCTATAGGGCGTTGAAGATTCATAGCGATGCAATAGCGTATATAGTTAGTTATATTCCCTGTCCATAGGGGGCAGTAGAACGTACTTAGTATTAAGTATTTATTTCTTGATACTATAGGGGCAGTATTATGTGTATATTGTGTACATAGGGGGACAGTATATTATATTAGTTATATTCTTGTACAAGGGGCAGTATTTAGTAGTTATATTCTTGTACCATAGGAGGCGTATTATGTATTTATTGTACAAGGGGATTATAGTATATTCTTGTACATGAGGGGGGGCATATTTAGTAGTTATATTCTGTACATAGGGGGAGCAGTATATAGTAGTTATATTCTTGTACATAGGGGGCAGTATTATAGAGTTATATTCTTGTACCATAGGGGGGCAGTATTATAGTATAAAAAACAAAGTTATATCTTGTCACATAGGGGGCAGTATATTAGTAGGTATATTCTGTAATAGGGGGTAGATTATAGTCAGTAGATATTTTCTGTGTACACGGTGTGAGAGGAGACATGTTCCCTAATGATTGAGTCTCACATTTATTCCAGAAAGTTCATCCTGAGACAATTCCTCTAGTACGGCAGCCAAGTCGGTGTCGTGGTGAGAAGATAGGGCTTGAACAGATCTAAGCTAGAGTCTCTATTTTCTCCTGCTCAGCGGCATGTTTTTTACTATCGCGTAAAATAATGTTAATCTCCTGATTTGAAAAGAACAGGATGAGACGTCTTGTGGAGGGACTTTAGTTGGAAATACAACGCGTAGTGAAGGGTTTTATTCTGCAACTACGCTGGGCCAGTTTAGGTGATCTGGGTCTAATTTGTTACAATAAATTTGGGTATAAGTTCAACTGAGGTGTAAGAAATAGGGGACGGATGAATACCACAGATGGGGGAGATTTATCATAGGCTCTTGGAGCAGAATGTTCTAGTGCCCATGGCAACCACTCAGAGCCAGTTTCATTTTCCCACAGCTGTTTAGTAAAATTGAAGCTGATTCTATTGTTTTCTAGCAATAGCAGGTGGTTTACCTCAAAACTTGAGGATATACTCCACCCTATTTGTCTGTGAACCATGGATTACACCTTAGCTGAATAGGGCTCTACATCATGGGCCATAAGTTTTGAGAATGACACACATATTAGTATTGTCCATGATCTGTTGCCTCTGTTGGTGACTAGTGTGCAATCTTCTAGCTGCGATCTCTTCCCTGTCAGGCCATTTTGTGGCAGTGCAATGATGACTGCAAGTGTTTCTTTAGAGATAACCGGTTAACCAGAAGAGACAACAATGTGGCCAAGCCCAGCCTCCTGTAAAGTGTCCGTGGTGGATTTTTTTTTTCGTTACTTACTCATGACAAGTGATCTCAGCACCTGTCCGCATCAGCACCGCACTGTGTTACTGGAGCATCCCACACAGACACCATGGACGTCTCTCCTTTAAGGCAGCGCGGCAATGAAGTGAAATGTGTTGTGTGGGGAAAAAGTTAATGTTCTAGGCGAATATTGACTTGACAATTAATTGCTGTTAGCGGACCCTCTTTAACCATTCTGGAGTAATGCAAAATTCCATTATACAAACCTGATGCAGTGAGACTTTGTAAAAATGAACATTTGTGTCATTCTCAAAACTTTTGGCCATGACTGTAACCTCAATGCAAAAGGAAATTCTTCCATCAAGGCCTTCTTTGCCTCCATAACCTCTCACCAAGTTCGCTTTGCGCCAAGGATCAATAAATTTTCCATGTTTTTTTTTTTAACTAAACAAAGGAAACACAAGGTGTCAGAATGAGTTGTCAGAGTTCTTCCTTTTTTGATTCCAGTTATTGTCTATAAACCCAATAATTACCACCCGTAATACCACCTATATGAGGACATCACCGTTCTGCCAATTCAGCTCCCAGGGCGCTGTTTTTAACGCTTTCTGCATTGTTCCCTCTTTATTTCGACAACACGGATTGAAATTCCTCGTGTGTGGGGGCGAGAAAATATAGAACACTTGACTTTGGCCAATATAATACTAAAATACTTGGAGTGACTCCTTTCATGGTTGGGAGATTAACAACCCCCGCAGGTGGAAGGAGAAGCTTTGAGCAGTCAAGAAAGGATATTTACATGAATGTGTGTCAGCAGGTACTCTCATTGAGTAGAATAATGACCATGACATAAGTGACTCGATGGAAATTCCACATCTGCCGATCTCGCTTTCCTCTCTGCCGCATGTAGGTGGTGCGGAATCGTTTGGGTTGTTCAGCACCAGTAAGTTTGGACATATGCCTGGAGAACTGAGACTTGGAGAGACCATTGGAGTATCAGTACATGTAGGCTCTTGGAATGGAAGTTGACACAGATAGAGACCACCAGTTCCAGCTGTCCCTGCCTATTTGCCGTATTTAACCTTAGGCGTAGGGACAACTTCGTTAAAGGGTATTCCACAAAGAACAGTTTTTTTTATATGTACTCGGATAGCAAAAAAGTACATCATTCTCAGTTCACTTTTATTAATAAAAACACAAAATTTCCACAGATAGAAGTCCAACCTGTCTCTAATCATCCGGCAGTTACACAGTTTACCACCTAGACCGACCCTGTACTTGATCTTTAGGTCGGGTGGCACAATCTCTGGATTTTGAGTGAAGCCAAGGCACTGAGTTTGCTGGTTTTCTGCTAAGTCTGAGCCGCCCCCTTGATGGACTCAGTAGACTTAATGATTCACTCTGCCAGCACATGGTGAGCAGAGAGGAGCTGCAAATACAAGCTATAAGAGAAAAATTGAGTGGGTAAGGAGGAGCAGGTCACATATCTATGGAAAAGAGATCATAGCAGCAAGTGCAAAGTCGGGGGTCGCCGGTCTAGTGTAATAGGATCCATGCATCTCATCTGTCTCATCTCCGTTCGGTGTCAGTGTGTGTATCAATTCAGAAACAAGATTAAAGTGTATACACCCAACATGTTACCCTGATATAGCTAACCCCATTTCACCTTCACAGAAACAGATGGGTATTAATTGTCTGCTCCCACCCCTGGATTGCACTGAGCAGCCTAGGGAGTGATAGCATGCTAAACGCAATAAACCGAGTAAAATTGTAAAGTAAGGGGTTAAATGATCATTTACTAGTGAGGTAGATCTTTTGAAACCCTTTCACTTGTTCCAAACGCGAAAACTCAGAAGTCGAGAGCTCAAGATTATGCAAGCATTCTTAATTATGAGTCTCAGTGTCAGGTCAAGACAAGAGGAGACACTACAAAATCACAAGGCAAATGATAGAAGAATACAGGCAAAAGGTCAAATACCAGTAACAGGCTACAGGGCCTACTAGAACCAATTCGAGTCTTTACGTGATGCATCCCAACAGCCCCCCCCCCCCTCCATCACCTTGCAGTGTGTGCCGGCAGAGGTCCGTCCCAAAATGATGTGACAACCGAGCTTGAACTTGATGATGCTGGAGTCAGTTTGGTTTTCCAGGTTCAGGACCGATGATTCTAGCCTAGTACACTCTGCCAGTGTGATGCACGTTCGGACGCACTCTGTAAGGGGCTTAAACGCAGAAGCCCTCTTATGTATGTCCCAATCCTGCCAGGAATGATTGAGAAGAACTATGAATCACTGTTCACACTACAACTATCAGAGTGAATCATAATGACAACAACCAGGGAAGGAACGAGCATGGTGAAGCACAGGGAACCTCTGGTCTAGATTACCTCTGTCTTCTAAGGATCTCCATACACTTCGGAGTGCTCTGGCATCTGCCCGACGCCTTGCATGGGACATCACATTCTCTAATTACTTTTTGTCTGCGTCTTCGTCCAAAAATCCTAGAAGAGGAGTAAATCCATCGGAGGTCTCCATAGATTAGAAATGCTCTACTCAGGGAGCACCAATAGATAGCATTGAGGGTATAACCTCGGGCTCCAATAGACATATCCCTCTCTATTCTGGCTTTCTGCTTAAAGGGGCATAGGTGTGGGTCCCCTGGGCAGATATATCAAAATGGAGAAGATGGAAAACCCTTTAATAAACGACATCCGAAATGTGTTACATGGTAGTTCCCGAGGGTCTGGGCTAGTGCAGAGCTTTCAAATACATCTCGGTGGTCTGGGGTTAGTAAGGTAACCGATTCGGTGGGGATGATGATTACAGCAGTGATGGCATCAGGGGACACAGAAACAATCATTATGCAGAACAATTTCCAATAACGAAAAAAAAAATTGGTTGAAAATTGGGCCCTCCCCTTAATAGTATGAAGCGGCAGAGTCAGCAGCGCAGCTTTGTATGTTGAGTCTGTAGACGTGATTTATAGGTCTACCAGTGGCTCCGCAGATCACGGACATGTACAGAATTTCATTTCCTCCCTTCTCTTATCTTCAGATATTAGTTACTCATGACTTGCGTATTTCCTTTCCTGCCACATAGCAGCATACGGTACACATGACGAACATAGCACTCAACATATAGGACGTGTGTGCAGCGCCACCACAGGAGACATTTGTATGCACTCTTCCCATATAAATCAATGGGCTGCAAGTGATGCGATAGACATGATGCGTAGACAATGCACATTTTAGAATAACAGTGCAGTCTGTACTATCTCAGTACTGCGTACGTGCAGGGGGCGCCCAAATTATCGCAGAACGTGACGACAGAAATTCCGAAGTACTGGACGCCCCCTGCGCTGCTTCACAGACGGGGGTCATTTACAAAGGGCCCAAATTTCGTTTACGGGCCGGGTTTCACGATTTTACCGTTGCGCGATTTTCCTGAATTGCCCCGGATTTTGGCGCACATGATTGGATTGTGGCGCATCGGAGCGGTCGCATGCACGCGACGGAAATCGGGGGCTCGTGAATGCGTGGCGGAGAAACCCGTCCATATTTTTTTATAAAATGTGTCCTGTACACACTTACTGCACCCAGTCTGGCTTGGTGTACTTTCAATGCACTCCGACGGAATTCAGCGCAGCAGCAACACCTGGTGGACATCGGGGGAACACTACCTTAGTGAATCGCCGGAAAGAACCGAATCTCCGAGAAGAACGCACCGCTGGATCCGAATGGACCGGGTACGTAACTGCCCGAATGCATTACTTTGTTTTTTTTTTTGGTGCACCTTAAGAGCGAACACTTTCTTTTTTGGACTTTGCATGATAAATTGGTTGCCACCGTAGCGCCCCTCAGTGCAGAAAGTAGCACGCATGAAGATTAGTGCGGCCGCTGACACAAAACGGTGGGTGAGACAAATGTGGCGCGGGACACTTCTTAAATACCTGGCAAGGAGTTTGTATGAAAAAACGTGCAAATTCCAAAAGAAAACTGGCGCGTAGTATAAGGATCCTATATATTGGATATGCCACATGTCGCCACTCTTGAATGCCGCCATATTGGAACCAGGACAAGTTTTTTCCAATGGGAAGTGGTGGTGTAACATATCGCAGATTGTCCAATCACCATAGAAAGTAGCACAAACATCCGGGACGTTCCCTGTTGACGCCAGTATGTGACGCGCGGTCCCCCGATGCTGACCCAGCGACTGGATCCGATTGTTATGACATTCTATGTGAGAATCTCTGTGTTGATAACTTCAACTAACAGATTATGACAGACTGATTGCGACAATCGAATTTCGAGACAATTCTTTTCCTTTTGTGATCTGTTACGTGATCAACTTCCAATTGGAAACACTTGCCGTGACTCCAATATGGCGGCATGTTCCAGGAACATGAAAAATAGACCCCTCCCCCACTTCTTTGCTCGGGTATCATAACACGTGGTTCCTTTCTTTCTGAAAGATTGTTAGACATTAACGCGTATTATCCTGCAGCGTGGACTTTCATCTTTAGATGTTTCGTATATGTCCGCGCATGTACATTCCTACTAGCTTATATAGCGGACTATCAGGACCGCGTGTACAGAACTGCCTTCACTGCATCTAGTTTCTTTTTATTTTGGCATATTTTCTTGAACTTTTGCCTAATACATACACATCCGCAGTATAATATAATATATAGTAGTATAGATACAATAGATAATCTATATGTAGAATAACATTAACTGCTTGAACTGTATGAAAGCACTGTTCATCCAGAGCCACCTGATCGCTCCACTACAATTGCAAATGTACATAGCCACTATTAAGTTAGAGTGGAACTATCCAGCAGTGTGGGACATGCAGTAAAGCAGATAAGTGTGTAGTTATTACGCTGAGATATGTATTCTGCCTTGTGAATGTTGTTAGTAGCAGTCAGGACGGTCAATAGGAATTATATTCGTCAGGATTGTACTGAGATTGTCTACACATGTCTGTGCTATGTGTTCTTGCAGCCAGTGTTAGTACTGCCCTGAAGCAGATTGTAATCGATTCTTTGTGTATTTGGTCTGTAGCAGCGGGACTTGAAATATAATTTATATTACCAGGATTTGTACTTTCCAAGTGGAATGAGAGTGTTTCCTACACTCTGTGTGCTTCCTTACAAATTCTCCAGGGGAACAGTTTGCAGCAGGAGTAGAGAATCAGAGCACACACGTGTGAAGAATGCTCTCCAATAGTCACAATCCTGGAATATAAAGCCATAATCCAGTCCTGCTGCTCTAACAACAGGACACAAAGCTATGGAGTACACCTCTCTTGGGACAATACATAACACGGCTCAGAGAACAAAGAAGCATAGCGGTGGGACCATTTCAATGCACTTGGGAGTCTACAACCTGGATCTATAATCCATATTCTGACAGTCGCTGCTGACTAACAACATATGAAAGGTCTCATTACACATCTCTCCAGGGACATATCATAAACGGATCTACCCTGGTGCAGAAACTAAGAGCACGCAGGGTGAGGCACACCCCCAGTACAATCCTGTAATACAAATTATATATCACAGTCCTGCTGCTACTAACAAAATACATACAAAGTGTCTTGTACACTCCCTACAGGGTTTCCCCTTTAAAAACATTGGACTGCTGACAGGTTCCCTTTCATAGCTGATATTTTTCTGTCTCCGCACCCAGAGATGTCTCTATATAAGACCACAAATGATGATTGAGATCCGTGATAACACATTCCAGAATTTTGAATACTTTTCCTTAAGTGCATGACGTCGGTGGCTTGTATTATTACTGGCTGTGAACGGACTAAATTTGCTCATGAGCGCATGTACAAGATGACCCGCAGCAGCCGCTGACTACCAGCTGCGGAACTGAAGATTGACAGCCACCAGCTCCATGGGAGAACAACTGCAGGCAACGGCCTAAACGATCTGACAGCAGAACTGGTGTTGGAGTGGTCATGGAGAGGGTCCTCAGGAATGGTTCACCAGCCTAGTAGTAGATGCAGGCTGGGATGGAGCTGTGTCCAGTTGTGGAAGCTGAAGTTCTGAGTCTTCAGACTCTGGTCCTAGGATTAGCCCTGATGGTGGACTGACACTGTCTCTCCCTTCACTCTGTTTGCTGGTAAGAGCATGTGCTCAAAGGCTTTGTGGTAAGACCCCTGTGGTAGAAGACCCCATGAGCCCTAGCCCTTTCCTGTCCAGGGGTTTTGTTATCCTGGTCAGCTGGTGGCTAACTCTCCAATCACACTCCAGTGTACATGGTGAAACACAATTGGTTGGAAACTTACATCCTTTCCAGGCAGGATCTACAGCTGCTAATTACCTAATACCCAGTGCTAGAACCTTCTAGAGGGTTCATGACTCCCTCCGACAGCTCCTAACCTGGAGAGGGCACTGTTCGCAACTACTCCCTTGCCCATGTATTGGCAGGGGTGTTGCAAATGCCAATCTACCTGAGGATCCCTAATACAAGAATACACCGGAAGTGCCACAGGGTGAACGACTTCCACCTTACTATGGCTTCTACCTTTTTTTTTTGCAATCTGCTAACCAGCCGTGCACGGCGTGGACAAGGCCTGTTTCACCTGGAACAAGCGCCATAACCAGTCCAGTGCTAGGCCACCTTCAAGCCAGCCACCCAGGTATCAAGGGAATCCAGCTGCCCCCAAGCCAGGTCAGACCCTGGTGGTAGGACAGTGCAACCAGACTCTTCCGCCTCTGACTTCTGCTGTAGCCTCGATGTAATGGACTCATGAGTTGTCCCTTGATTACAATTCCAAAAGAGTATTTTAAAAGCTTAGAAGATCTCAGCTCTGCTATATCTGCAGCTCCGGATGATGATAAAGGGTTAATAATTTCACAGCAGAAGTGTCTCGCAAGAAGCCTCTCATGAAACGCTCATCATCTAGATGTTTGTCGTCTTTCATTCATACATTGCGAGGCCGTTCTGAACATGATATGCGGAGTCCTAGTAGTGATCACAGCTAAGCCTCTCCCCATTGTCAGACATGTGACCTCAGGAATTACACATGGGCGGAGGATAGGAGGCTTATTATTACCCCCCGGGGTATTGTTTTATGTGTTCCTCACCATACAAAGAATTATAATAGTAATAATGATAAAGCAGAAGTGTGATAAATAGCTGAACCTAGGGGCAGTATTATAGTAGTTATATTCTTGTACATAGGAGGCAGTATTATAGTAGTTATATTCTTGTACATAGGGGGCAGTATTATAGTAGTTATATTATATCTTGTACAATAGGGCAGTATTATAGTAGTTATGATCTTGTACATAAGGAGGGCAGTATTATAGTATTTTATAGTTTCGTACATAGAGGGGCAGTATTATAATATGTCCCTTAAGGATTTATATCGTTATCTTGTACATAGGGGACAGTATTATAGTAGTTATATTTGACTGGATTATAGATAACTGGTAATAGGGGGCAGTATATAGTAGTTATATTCTTGTACATAGGGGGCAAGTATTATAGTATTATAATTTCTTGTACATAGGGGCAGTATATAGTAGTATATGCTGTTACATAGGGGGCCAGTATTATAGTAAGTTATATTCTTGTACATAGGGGCAGTATATGAGTTATAGTTCCTTGTACCTAGAGGGCAGTATTATAGTACTTTATATTCCTGTACATAGGAGGGCAGTATTATTTAGTTATATCTTGTACTAGTGGGCAGTATTTATAGTCAGCTTACTATTTCTGTACATAGGATGGCAGTATTATAGCCTAGTTATATATCTGTAACATAGGGGTCATAAGTAATGTTCTGACAATAGGTACGTATTATGTAGTTTATCCTTGTACATAGGGGGCAGTATTATAGAGGTTATATTTGTACATTCGGGTGTCACATACTACAGTGTTGCGGACAGGGGGGCAGTTATTATAGTAGTTTATATTCTCTGGTACATAGGGGCAGTATGATATAGGTATATTCTGTGTCCAAAATCACAACCCCCTGCGGTGTATGTTACATGCGAAACTGGGGCGAGGCGGCTGTATGTAGCTGTGTTGTATAGTAGTTTATAATAGTTATATTCCTGTACAAAGGGGTCAGTATTATAGTAGTTATATTCCTGTACATAGGGGTCAGTATTATAGTAGTTATATTCCTGTAAATAGGGGGCAGTATTATAGTAGTTATATTCTTGTACATAGGGGACAGTATTATAGTAGTTATATTCTTGTACATAGGGGGCAGTATTATAGCAGTTATATTCTTGTAC